>VURO01001463.1:0-12610 GCA_015108175.1 Pelvicachromis taeniatus
CTGACTTGACGGTTGTCCGTCTTGACTTGGGACTTGACTCTGACTTGAGGATAAAGACTCGAGACTTACTTGAGACTTGCAAAACAGTGACTTGGTCCCACCTCTGGGTAGTGGCATCCCAGGGTGGTCCATGACGCCATGTAAAACTAACTTGAGCCATCAACTACTTAATAAATTGTGAAAACGTATACTTTGAATATATTTGTCTCCTCTCGTAAGAAAAAAGAACCTGACAAAAGTAGCAGTTCATTTTAACTGAATCATTGAATCTCCCTTCCTAATTAATGTCGCTTCATCTGCTTTCTTACCACATTACTTCAATTTCATTAATTTCTTCCATCTCGTCGTCACTTTTCCAAAGCTGGTGCAGCAGCAGCAGACTCCTGTGACTGTGAGGCCCGATTACTTGTTGCTGGTACTACTGATCACAGTGCAGGAGCTTACATGTTGGTTCATCTGACACATTTTGCTTCTATTATTAGTTTCTTTTTATTGTTTTCTCTCAGCTTTCAGTTCCACCTTCACACCACTTCTTCTCACTTGTGCTAAGAGATTTGATTGGGCAATCCAGTGTCTGTAATAAAAGTGAACCAATGGGCTGCTGTCAGTGCGTTGGCCCACCGGGAAATTGCCCACTATGCCAGATTACCAGTCCAACCCTCTTTTGTACTTAAGTATTTATTGTACTGAAAACGTTTTACTTTTACTCCATTTTGACAAAAATACCTGTCATCTAGGATTTTCCCATTTCCCAGAAAGTACTCATTATATATGTTCAAACTTTGTATCATCAACTTTGAGAAATAAAATTTTATCATTGTGTGAGGTAGTCTTGAAGTTTATAACAAATCATTTGGGTTCATTTTATCACATCTTTGCCTTTTGCTTTGGTTAAGTATCAGTTTAACTGGATTTTACATGTCTTACTTTTGACCAAGTGTGATTTTCCACCCCATTCCCCTCGACCCACTCACCCACCAGTCACAGTCCTCCAGTGCTGCCAGAAAGTGGAACTGTACTCTGATCATGAAGGTTGAAGTCTATAAAAGGCTGACGTATGGCTGCATCGTCTCACTTTTGGCTGTCATCATCTTCATGACATATTTCACGGACTTCCTAGAGGTGAGGACTCTGCTTTTATTTCTTTGTCTGTTTTATTTCTTTTTTTATTTAAAAACATAAAAACAGACAAGACATGGAAACAGTGCACAGAAAAAAAAGTAGCATTTTGGTTTAAACATTAATATTATATGTCCTTGTTGCGTGTTGTAGAAATGTATTGCTATATTCATTCAAAGCTGATATTTGCAAAGGAAGGATGGAGGGAAAACATTTAATTAATTAATAATTAACACAGACACACATTGACACTGAACTTTATTTCTGTTATTATCGAGCAATTTCAGTATTCTTTTACTGTTAGACAGCTATATGCAGCCTTGAATCACCCCTAGACCCAACAGGAGGAAGCCAAAGTAATTGGTCAATAGTGATGTTTCTAATTTTGGAGATATTGCCAAAATAAAGGCGTGAATAGGAGCTGACACAACTCTGTAGCTCTTAGTATGGCTTTTTTTGGAGTGTATATTGGTGTGTATATGTAGTGTGTGTTTGCCTGTGCTGGTCGTCGGTCCATCTGCGTTGTATGGTGTCTACTTTACTGGTGTCTCTCTGCCTTCATCCCGTTACTTCCCCTACATGTATGGTTTCAGGTTTGTTATTAGATTTCCCAGTTTAGGCTGTTTCTTAGTTCTGTCCTCACCATCCTTGCTTCTGTTGTTTTCACTTCTGTAAATAAACCACTCACCTGCATCCAACAAGTGCCTGCATTTTGGGTCCTTCCTTCTCCACACGGTTGCTTTCCCAACTGTGACACCTGGGGCGCCTCCCGCACTGCAAACAACAGAGGGTCTAACCAGCGATCCCAATTGCATTCATCCTCGTGAATAAACTTCTGAATCATGGACTTTAAGGTCTTATTCAGCCTCTCCAATAGCCCGTCAGTCTGAGGGTGGTAGATGCTGGTCGGAATAGACTTAATGCCCAATTATTCATAAAGCTCTTTTAGTGTGCAAGACGTGAATGACGAGCCCTGGTCAGTCAGTATCTCTTTTGGGATACTGACTCGGGAGATGACCTGAAAGAGTACTTGCGCCACACTTTTAGCTGAAATGGTGTGCAACAGCACTACCTCCGGATCCACCAGGACTAAAACAAAGCGATATCTGCATGCACTCTGGTGAAATGGCTCGATGAGGTCCATGCCAATGCACTCAAATAGGACCTCCATTAATGGTAACAGGCCCAACAGCGCTTTTGGAATGGCCAGTAGGTTCACCAGCTGACACTCTGGGCATGATGCGCACCACCGGTGCACATCCGCCCAGATGCCCGGCCAATAAAATCTGGCCATTATTCTATCCACCAACAACTGGGTGTGTTCTTCCTGCATGCGAGTTTCACGGCTCAAAGATGACTTTTCGGCTTTACGTTAATCACTTGTTAGAATGAATGATTTCGTATAGAATGTGTAAGGAAGAGGACTTCCTTACTACATTTATTGATATTATCTGTATAGCACTTTAGAGCACACCTTTCACTTTATTAAAAGCACCTTATTAAGCACTTTATTTAGCATTGCACTTTAAGCATAGATTTGCACAGTAAAACATTTGCACACAAGAAGTTTATTTATTTATTGACTATTTATTGAGAATTTTAAAATCAGTTGGTAGCCTTGTTTCAGGTCCTGCACAGCTGCTCCTCATCAAGGAATGTGGTGGTCGTCTGTGAGGACTAACTTGAGCCATCTTTAAATGGTGTCTGGACCCCTGGGGGTCCAGACACCATTTAAAGGTTACGGGAGAGACCATGGGTTAGGAGAGTGTGGGGAATCTGTTTGTGCTTGGGGTTTTTGGGGTTTTATATAATATTGGGTTTGGTGTGATATTTAAGTGCTAAGTATTTATTAAGAGGATAATGTAAAATGTATTTCTTTATTTATTCTAATTGATATATTGTATTCTGTGGTGGAAGGTTGGGATTTAAAAATTACCTAAATGTGGAATAATGGTTTAGTCTGTGACAGCTGAACATATTTAAGGCTGCCAGTTGTCATTAGAGGTAGATTGGGTGCTGTGAAGAAGGTCAAGAAGTTAATTGTTTGTCGGGAGAGCTAATTGGCCAATAAATACTTTTTGTTCCACTATACTTGCCTGGGTCTATCTCACTGTATTTCCAGCCGCTAACGGTCGCCCTGTTACACTTTATAAGAAAATCTTAAAATTAGTCATTTATTTGACTAAAAAGGCCTTCGTGTATTCGTCACTGAACACTGAGCCAGTTGAAATGTGGCCTGTAATTGTCAGTCATAAACTTGGAGAAGGGTTTGGGGAACACTGATATTATTGTACAAGATAAATGTTTTTTCACTTTAAAGGAAAAATGCGTTGCCTTTTAAACACGTTAAAATTGTTTGCCTCTCTTCATGCAGTGTACGGCTTCCTGCGGAGGTGGAGTGCAGCATCGACTTATTAAATGTGTTGACACCAGGGCTGAGACAGATGGAGAAGTTGATCAAGCTCAATGTCACCATCAGCCACCGCCTGAGAGCACCCGAAAGTGCAACACGCGGGAGTGTGAGAGCGTCCATCAGCCTGGTGAGTGAGTTCGAAAGGGAAAAAATGTGGTCATGTGGTTAAATAGTAATAAACCCCCAATTCCACAAAAGTTGGGACGCTGTGTAAAATGTAAATAAAAGCAGAATCTCATAAACTCATATTTTGTTCACAGTACAACATATAAAACAGGCAATGTTTAAATTGAGAAGATGTACCATTTTAAGCATCTCCCCTCAGTCAGTAAACATCTGGGATTTGTGGAGGCCAGCTGCTGGAGTTTTGGGAGATGAATGTTGGTCCATTCTCATTTGATAGAGGATTTGTGCTGCTAAACAGTTCTGTGTCTTCTTTGTCATATTATTTGTATCATGATGCTTCATTTGGAGTCTTCTACTGTGAATCCGGGCCATGATATGTGCACAGACATCCCTGAACAAAGATATTACGGGAGCATATTTTGCTCTAAAGCCTTCATATACCTTTCAGCACTGATGGCCCTTTTGCAAACTGCCAATGTCATAGGAACTGTTCCCCATACCATCGGGCTTTTGAACCGAGTGCTGAGAGCAAGCCAGATGGTCTCTCTCCATCCATGTTTTCCAAAATTGAAAAAATAAATGAATACTGTATATCTTCCATTAGTAGCCTGTCTCTTTTAAACGCTGGTTTCTAATGAACGGCAGGTTGAAAACATGTCACGACAAATAGACAAAAATTTGATTTGATTTGATTTGTCTACTGGCGGAAGACTTTTCAAGAGAAGACGTCAGCATTTCTCGATTGTGTTCACCCTTGGCTGCTTGCCTACACGATAAAGGTTTAACCCGCATTCACTGGATGCTGCAGTGAATATGGGATATGTTACTGCCAAATTCAAAATGAGCTAAAATTTTGAATGAAATAGTAAAATGTCACTTTAACCATCTAATATGTTTTCGATTGTGATTAAAATGTGGAGGTTTCCAAATTATTGCATTTGGAATTAAGGGTTTCACAATGTGAGTTTATGTTAATTAGAATGATTATCCAGCTCATCCTCCATTTATGTAACACACTAACAGAATTATTGTGATGATCGTGATTACAAAGAGCACTTACAGACGGTGTGCCTGTTGCCGATGGTTCAGTTTGAGAGATTAAATTAAAAAGATTGTGAGGATTAACAGATTTATATTTTACTGCTGGTGGCAAATGTAGTTGCTCTCACTAAGATATGATTTTTTTTCTTTCCCCAAATATTAAATGTCAGTGTTAATTCCATTTTAACTGCAACTCTAAGAATAATTAAAACACACTGTCGTTATGGTCAGAGTCCCGCAGCTTTTGTACAGTAGTTACATGCCACAGACCTGTATTGGCAAACTGTAGGTCTATGTCATGTACTGTGACAGAACAAACTGATATGCAACACGTGATTAGCCAAAACTAATGTGTAATTTACATGAAATACACAACTCTAGCACTCCACCAACCCGGCCAGTTTACAGACGTGTAAAGATCACTTTACCTTCAGTGGAAGGATCCTGATTCGTTTGTTACACAAACAGTTTGTTATTTTTGTTTTCTGGGATACATCTTCTGAGAATTCACATTCACCTCAATATTATCATTTACCTTGGGTGTGACACTGCAATTGAAAGGGAGCCATAGTTTATGTTGTTGATGCTGCAGCCTTCAAGGTGTTTGTGAAGCGATGTAACCTTCATACCTTCCTTATTCAGTAAGTACAGTTTTCAGTGAGGCTTGGAATCGTTTTATTTTCCCACTGTAAAACATGTCAAATCAGATGGTTTTTTGTTTGTTTTTTTAATTTATACAAATAATTTATTAAAACTGTCTGTGGCTTCACTAGTTTTCAGTTTTGATTAATACTTTTGCTGACAGCCTTGGGCTCAAGAAACTTTTCTTCTATAGAAAAGTAAATAACATGCCCCACCACACACACACACACACAGTTGGAGTTGCTTGTTTGTATCGTACGTCACTGTAATCATTTTATAAGGTAAAAGGCAGTTGAGTTCATGCATTGTGAGCTATTTTGCCTTTTATTGTTGACTTGCTGAAACTGTGTGATACAAGTCTGGCTCATATCGAGCATTACCTGCTGAGACACGTGGTGTTTGTTATTACCAGCCCTCGTGATCGGGGCTTAGATCGGTGCGTGAACTTTCTTGCTTCTTTGTGTTAGATCCTGAAATCCCGTGGGAGATTGCAGCATGAGTTTGATTCAGTTAACACGGGAGAAAATGGCTAACACCAGTAAGTTGAAGATAAAAATTTCAACAATCCACTGCTTCTTTTTCTGGGTGTGAGGGTACTGGTTAAAATGGCGAATGGAGGCAATTACGTGGACGTTGAAGATGAGATAAGATTGTAATTCCGACATAACCTTAAGTGACATCATTTAAGTCTGCTGGCTCAATTTCCCACCTGTATTGTGCCATCAAAATAGTGATGAAAATAATAACAGATTCATTTACCGTATATCTTCCAATTGTAGCCCGGGCTTTTATTCAAAAAATTATTCGCCCGGCCCAGCGTTTAAAAGAGAAAAAATGGAATTGTCACGGAAGTGAGAGGGAAGGAGGACCCAGGCGCGGTTTTTAGACTGAGGTGAAAAGACAGTGCGTTTACTTACAGTGCTCCAAAACGTATTCCAACAGTTCACAAATAATGCAGTTCCCAATTGTGCTCCTCCTTTGCTCCCGAGTGTCTCCTTGTCTGTGGTAGCCCAGTGCACGAGTAGTGCTCCCCGAAACTTCTCTCCACCCGACTCTCCAGGAGAGGACGTAAAAGACCAGAAAATCACAGTTAGTGGCTGTAATGGTAATGCACCATTCAGTTGTTTGCCAACCGCCAATAAAAAAAAAAAAAGACAGCGCGAAGGGACTTCCGGGTCGAAGGTCGACCGGCTACTATTGGAGACCGGCGTCTATTATTCGTGACATGTTTCACACCGGCGTTTATTAGAAACGGGTGTTTAAAAGAGACAGGCTACTGATGGAGGATATACAGTAAACTTGTTATTTACGGCAAATATTATAATAAATATTTTAGAAGTAATTTAGAACGTGTAACAAGCATATTTTGAACGATAGCTTTGATGTATTTATCATTTCTAACATAATAACGTACAAAGTGATATTAAAAAACCCCCACATAAAACAGTTGGAACAAAATGTCGACACTATGGCTTAGAACAGGTTATAAAGCGGTGCACTTTGCTGTCCTTGACTGTGAACAACAATACTGGCATGACAGAGAAACTATCAGCGTTTCTTTTAAGATGCCGCGTCACAAGATGAGTGGAAAGACTTGAGTACATTAGCCTGAAAGGCCCTCTTTGTTAACCGGGCACGCACAAGACGAACTGAAACTTCTTTTTCAAACGAAGACATGAAGGAGATATTTGCATTCAAAGCTACCATCTAAAACAGGAAAATTACTGGCTGTTCTTCATCTTTTTTTTTCTTTTCTTTTTTTTTAAACTCATTCTTATTGGATCAAAGTTTTCACTTTCGATCTTTTTTCTTAAGTACATATCTGGCAATCATTGTAGATGACTGTAGACGAAGGTCATCTGCACAGAATGAAGTATAGCAGCTGTTTTATAACATAAGAGGTTTTCTCACTGCTAACTATTCAGTGTATACCTGTGAGGTAAAGCATGCCCACTCACACCTGGTTATGCCATAACAGTAGCACTGAAGTCGTTTAGTGTAGAACGTGTTTTTATAAAAGACACAAACCTCCCCCCAAAGCTATCAATTGCTACTTTATCGCCTGTTTACACGTCTGTCATTAAACAATCACTCGTTGCACGTTTGCTTTTAGTTGTTTTTCTCTGGGCCACAGCGGTTCATTGGCATTTCTGTTGTATATATCAGAAATGAAATCACAGTGTTACACAGAGGGCAGCCTGTTGGCGTCTGAATTAGGGCTGGGACAACGTAATCGATTACGTCGACACGTAAAATACATTGACGTAAAAAATTTGCGTCGATGCGTCGTCACTTTCAAAAAAACACATGGCGGCAGCTAGTAGCGGTAACATGTCGACTTAAACCACGCCCCCCGAACACGCAGTTCTACAGTATGGGGATATTTTAACCAAAAAGGAAGTGATTCAGTCGTTTGCCGGCTTTGTAAGGTGGAAATGGCCGATCATAAAACGACCACAAGTTTTCAACTTTTTTACTAACACTGGTTCTTACCCTTTAATTCATCCAGACACCCCCCACGTAGACATACACTCACTCACAGACAGAGATAAACACCCAACCTCCGTAAATGCAAAACTCATTTAAGCTGCTTAGCAGTAACATATATCATTAGATTAACCGATGCATCGAAAAATTAATCACTAGATTCACCGATTAGGAAAATAATCATTTTGCCCAGCCCTAGTCTGAATGCCATCTTTGCTGACATTTTGAAAGCGCACAGGAGTAAAAGTGTAATGATAAATATTTGAGGCTTGTGTAACGTGGCAGCAACTATTTGGCCATGTTAGCTTTGTGCGTCACCTTCAGTTACAGTCAGTAATGTGTTTGTGGATTTTCATTGGAATACGGTAATCGGATGGTGGCAAAGGTCGTTTTTTTTTCCTCCCTGTTTAAACTGATTGGTGCCCGGTCAGGGCGTTGGTTTACAGAGCAGGAACATAAAATCTGCTCAGCCGGGAATATCACGTTACCAGCCTTTTTATTATTATTAGCATAGTACTGATTTATTGAGTAGTTCACATGATTATAGCATGTAAAACTAATACCAGTGACTCATTGTGTGCTAGCTAACATGATGTGGAGAAAACCTAATGATACCGCACTTTAAATGTTGACTTATGATATATTTTTAAATATGACATTAAGGGATGTCATTGTAAACAATGATTAGGATCACTAAGGAAACGTATAAAATAAACAAAGCTTCCATCATGACCTTTTACAACAGGGAAATACTGAAGATAACGAACAAAAACAAATATTTGGAGTGTGCAAGATACCTGTGTAAATTCCTACAACGCTATAACAGATTTAAATGGAGTTAAGTCTGACCTTGCAACCATGGTTTTGGCATCTGTTCAAATGAGCCCATTTCTTGTGACATAAAGGGGTACTCCTGTCTAATCGCTTGAAGTATCGCTCCACATCACAGCTTAGGGACAGGTATTATTTCAGTGCCATTCAGCTGCTTCAGCGAACCAAGAGTGATCACAATTATAAGTTGGACATAGATCATAAACATTTCTTGCTAACAGGGACCCAGACGTGACAGAAATGTAAAGCGATGGAGGAGATGCGTTCCTGTGATCCATATATTTTAATTACAGTTCTCTTAAGAAAAGAATTACGATCGTTAAATTCCTGTCACAACTTCAACGGTGCGGTGTGCGTTCGCGTGGTCAGTGGTGGAGAAGTGCGGGAATCTTATCAGATATGAATTAGACAACATGCCATCTGAAATTTAATGAAATCTGGATATGTGTCAATTTACCACTGTGATATTTTAACAGATGTAACAGAAAGTCTAATCAAACCGAAAAATCAAACCCTTTCTTTTCATGGTCATGATTTCCAGAAGCTGCTATAATTAAAATTCCTATGAGACGTGGCGTGGAAGATGAAGAAGGGGGGGAAACAAAACTGTGACTTTCATTGAGAATGCGCTGTGCTGTGGCGCAAAACGTGTAAGAACATGTGTGGAGCTGCGTGAAACCAAGATATATTTTGACTCCAGTACACCAGACAATATACTAAGGCTGCACGTCATTAATATCCTACTAGGAAGCAGTGGTTGGTTGTCTTCTCACCAAGCTGAGATGAAATTGATGTGAGGTCAGCCTTCACATGGACATTACACGTGCTTTAGAGGCAGGGATGCATTCATTGGGACAAAACCAGTGTGGCATTTTCTCCCTCTAGATTTGTTAATGATGCTCTTTTTAAGAGCTCAGTCTGCCATACACCTCAGAGGCAGAGGCCCTGAAGTCCTGATCATAAACTCTGACTGCAGAATTAATTGGATATGTCAGGTTTTTGTCACTGAACTCGCTGTAGATCTCAAGTCTGTTTTTGGTGGGGTCAAGCAGATTGTTTGAGTTCATCAAGTATTGTCAGAAGTAGCTTAAAAACTCCCCGAGGATATGCCTTCCCAAAACAAACGTATAGCATTAAAAAGAACGTTAGCTTACACTGACAGGTTTACATATGTTTAATTACCCCTTTTTTTTTTTCATTTATTCTTATTCTTTATTTTTTAAGTCCATATATACCATCCATAGTGTACTCTTACGGGTAATCTGCTGGAAATTAAACGGCTTATTTACATTTACAGTCCGCCTCTCAGAGTTCACGGTGCCCTTGTTGATAAAAGTGGCAGCAGATTGCCGATGTGCTAAAAACAGATATTTTTCTGAGAGATCTAGATCTAGCACAGAGTCTGCCAAAATTTTAAGACGCTTCTCTCTTGTTGACTTTATTTGTTTATTGTCATGTTGTCATAAATGAACTGCATGTGTGCTTTGCAAGTCTGTGCTTTAAGTCAAGACATAGGGCCCACTGTAGGCTACCAGCATAGCCTGATTAGGATCATAATTTACACTTAAACCTGAAAAATCTTCTTAGCATAAACATGAATTGCTGCTTTGTGTTCATTGAGTACTGACAGCCTGCAGGTTATATTTCTCGTTGTTATGTTTGTCTGTTTAAATGGCACACCTCTTCTTTCAGACAGATTAATGTTAAAGGTAAATAAGAGGGTGCTGGTTCTGGGATAGGGATTGATCAGTCTTGAGTTCATTTTGACTTTAACATTGATCTGAACCTCACTCAGTTCCAAGACTTAAACTCTGGACTCAAAAAATTCTCTTGACTGCATGTATGCCTGGTGAATATCACTTAAATAATCAGTTCTCAGTGTGCTGACTATGCATATGTATAATATTGTCCTTAAAGTAATGCTGTACTGTTGCTTTAATAGACATGTGCTGTTTGTCGTGTCTTCAGGGCAGGGCAGAGGGATTTTGCAGGCCAGCACAGCAACACTGTGACATAAGTTCTGCAGTCTGTGGTCTGCAGTCTGTTCATGTTGTCTGGGAAAGACCACAGGGAGAATAGTGGGAGGTCAAGCAGATGCATGACCCACATACAGTCGAAAAGTCTGTCTGCAGACAAACATTCCCGCAGCACCGAGTTAATGCAGGATACTAATGAAGCTTTTATATAACTTTTGCATGTAAAGGTTTCTGTCTTGGTTTCATAATATATATGATATTTTTTACTGAAAATTAAAATCCAAATACCGGATCTTGGAGTATATAATAGATAAGTGCCATATATGGGGCAGGGCGTGGGAGTGGGGTCTGCTCCTCAGTTAAATCTGAAAACTAGCAGCCCACATGCCCCTCAGAGTATACATACTTTACTGAAATGGTACATCGTTCACCAGTGGAGGAGGGTGGAGGCCACAAAAACATTAAACTATTCTCCAGCTGCTTTTGAACTCCACAGATCAAGCGGAAACATTTTCCATTTTTGCCTTTGACATGAGGGAAACATAGTCTTCAATTTAAAATCACAATTTAGGACAACGGTTCCCTCATCCGTTTCAAACTTTATGTAATTTTAAAAAAGAACTTTTTTAAGTTCCTGGGAACCCAGTGCAATCAGACATCATCATCAAAGTCTCTTATGCTGTGACATCGACATCATCAGTGGTGTTACAGAGAGAACGGTAATCACTCGTTCATCAGATTTACTTCAGACACATCAGGTGTTTGGTGATGAGAAGGTGTGTGAGGTCAGGCGGCCACAAGAATGTTAAGTATCCACACACAGTCTCTGTAACTGCAACTGCTCTAGTACCGCACAAAATGACAATATTAAACGCGTCATTCATTATAATACAGTTACAGGAAGTTGAACCTGAAGTCTAAAATTTTGCTCAGTTTTGAATAATTCTTCATCTATCGTCAGTGTCCTGGTTCACGTCCACTTGTCATGGAATTTTATTTTTGGTGGGCACCTCTTTCAGAACGAGGGGGAAACTCCAAAAAGCTAAATACAAGCTACACACACACAGACACACACATACAAAAACTCATACAAAAACTTAACCAGAGTGAATCCTTGACAGATATTCACGGTGCACAGAAAAAGCCCTAATTAAATGAAAACTGAGAACTGAAATTAATTAGGCAGATGTAAACTTAAAAGATGATGTTTTGTTTCCAACTTGGCTCCGATTCTCCCACATGTGTCAAAAACGTAATTACTGCAAACTAATTTAAACACACATTTGTTGTCAGTGGTGAAAGAAAGTTCGTCATTTAAACTCCAACAGATTCAGAACGTTGCTGTCGCTACATTATGCAAAACTATCAGCGTTTCATAAACCGGTAACAATGATTTTAAAAAATACCAACTTTTATTACCGTATATCTTCTAGTAATGGCCTGTCTCTTATTGACGCCCGTTTCTAATAAACGCTGGATTGAAAACATGACACGACAAATAGACACCAGTCTCCAATAGTAGCCGGGTGACCTCCACGCTGTCTTCTTCTTCTTTTTAAATTTTATTGCATTACCGCCACCAACTGGTATGGAGTGTGACTGGAACGTCACTCAAAAAAAACAAACAAAAACCCTCCGCGCTGTTGTCTGTCCTCCCGCATCTCATCACTTGGCCAGCTGTTTCCAATCACCCATCATCTACGACCAGCGGCATTTAAGCTGGATGCAGCGACCATCGAAGTGGGATTATTACACTGAACTGGAACTGTCGGCTAGCGAACCTGCTAACTGTGATTTTCTGGTCTTTTACTTCCTCTCCTGGAGAGTCGGGCGGAGAGAAGTTTTGGGGAGCACCACTCGTGCACTGGGCTACCACAGACAAGGAGACACTCGGGAGCAAAAGAGGAGCACAATTAGGAACTGCATTATTTGTGAACTGTTGGAATACGTTTTGGAGCACTATAAGTAAACACAC
>VURO01001464.1:0-10323 GCA_015108175.1 Pelvicachromis taeniatus
TGAGGTGTGTACAGTCAGTATTAACTGAGGTAAATACTGACTGTTGCATTCACATGCTTGGTGGAATCCTGTAACACTTTATTTGTGGAACCTGTCTTATTTCTTCATACAACAGATTCAACAAGATGCTGGCAACATTCCTCTGGGATTTTGGTTTATACTGACACAATAGCTTCACACAGTTGCTGCTGATCTGTTGGCTGCAAATCCACGATGTGACTCTCCCGTGCCACCACATCCCAAAGCTGCTCTATTGGATTGAGAGCTGGTGTTTGTGGAGGCCATTTGAGTACAGTGAATTCACTCACATGTTCAACAAACCAGTGTAAGGTGATTTGTACAGTGAGTCCATGTGAACTGTAGCCTCAGTTTCCTGTTCTTGGCCTACAGGTGTGGCAGCCGGTGTGGTCTTCTGCTACTGTACCCCATCTGCTTCAAAATTTGAAGCATTGTGATTCCAGAGATGGAATCTTCTGCATAACTTGGTTGTAACCTGTGCTTATTTGAGTCACTGTTGCTTTCCTATGAGCTTAAAGTAGTTTGCCCATTATCCTGTTGCTCATTTGTTATTTTTTCTTTTGCAGACCGTGCCCTGTAAAATCTAGAGATGGCTGACCATGAACTCCCCAGTAGATCAACAGTTTCTGAAATACTCAGACCAGCATGTCTGGCACAATGCCACGTTCAAAGACATTTAAAAAACATTTCTTCTCCATCTGATTTTCTGTCACACTGTTCAAATGGTGCATGGCAAAGTTTAAAATAATTAGGTAATTTTTTTAAACCCAATCCTCATAAGAGCTCATATCCCTGATATGTTATATCATCATTACAGCTCTATCTTTTAGCGCAGCAGTCCAATCCACCTGCTGTCCAAATCAGCAGAAAGCTGGCTTAAAGAGAAAGGAATTAATACTGCTAATTTCAGAAAGTAGATGACCCAAAGGGGCTGTACCAGCATCCAGTATAACATAAATTATTAGTCTGAACTGGGCAAAAGCTACTCCAACAGAGTCCAAGAACAAAAACGGAGCTGGAAGCGCTTTCTAGTTGACAACTGGAGTGTGGTGCTCATGTTCTCGCATCCTAAGGCTACATACAGCAGGCTTAGTTTCATGTCCCCCCCGTTCACAGTCTTTGTGCTGAGCTAGCTTCTAGTTTCAGCCTGATGTATTCATAAAGCATATATACAGCAGTCTTACTCATCCAAGTCTCAACAAAAAGTGAATAAATGTATTTCTAAAAGCTGCTGAGCTGTTCTAAGAGCCTCGTTAAGCTTAATCAAGTGACCCCGCAGAGGTGATTCAAATGAGGGCGTGCAGTCGGCTAAAACAGCATTACACAGCAAGAGGGATGATTAATATTCTAGACAGCAGCCCTAGCCTTTACTATAATTTACTGACACAGTGACTGGTTTCAGACACACATATGCAATTAAACAGGCTTATTATGTGTGAATGAGAATGTTAAGAATAGGGTGAAAACTGCACACAGGCAGGCAGCCAGTCACTGGTGAGATAAGAATGATAGAAATAAGGCAACTTTAATTAAGTAGATAAGAGAAAACTTAAAATATTCACAACTTGCACATCCGATGTCACAACAGGAAGGATCGAAAACACCCGCTCTGCTAAATGACGCAGCCTGTTTAAAAAAAAAAAAAAAATCATGCTGTGAAAAAGTATAGAAAAGGAGGAGGAAATAAACTTATTCATCGTGTGTTGAGAAAAAAAATCTACCATTATCAGCATCTCCAGTGGGGTTTGCTCTATAATGAATGAGAGGAAGCTTCAGTCTTGTCCTCAGACATGCGGTATGACCCACATTTTATCCCAGAACGCTAATGTTAGCTACAGACCTACCAACCTGCCCCAGACTCTTTTTAACCAACTGAATGTTTAATCAGTGAATTGTGATTCAGATTTTCTTCTATATTCTCTGACAAGAATATAGAATATATGCAAAGATTTTTCATGCTGGATAGAGATCGTTTGAAAGATTTAACAGACATCGGCTGAATATGAGGCCCAAGCTCATCTCATTAGTCCAAAGTTACAAAAAAGTATGGAGTCAAATCAGTTTAGACACTGAGAAAATACTGATCAATCGTATTTGAGTACAAAGTGCAGGGTGGAAAGAAGAGGTAAAGACATTAAACACTAAACAGAAAAAATACTCCCCTACGCTAAAACAGTCTAATGCAACAGCCTGGTGATAAAGTTTACCTTCATGAAGGTCGTGATCTTCAGTTTTAGCTGAAACAATTAAGAAAAGTATTACTTGTAGATCAATCTAAATATCAATAATATCAATACCAATGCTGGTATCAGTATCAGATCGATACCAGCACGATAGTATCGATACTATATATCTACAAAATTCAGTATGTAGCCCGCTGAATAGTGTTAAACAAATTCTTATCCTTTTGGAAATTAAAAATATATACCTCAAACATGCACTATGAAAAATTTTCCTTTGGTGTCGCCTGCCAGGTCTATTACATTAATATCCTACAGCACATTTAAAAAGAGAAGTTGACAAATCACTTTAGAAACAGGCACATTTTAATTCTTGAGCTATAAAAAATTCGGTTTGAAATTACATGAAAGGATGAAAAGTGTGTTTTATTTAAATACTGTGGAAAGTAAACGTCATATCATCAAGTAGTGTGTTCAGAATTTGCAAATCAATAATGATTCATCTAGATCATGACACACTGCTTTCCCCTACATAAGCTCCTTTTATAGGATAAAAGTATTGGTATTGGTTATTTCTGTCCCTGCATTTACTTGGAATGGGATCAATACCAAAATTAGTGGTGTGCAGTATCGCACAGCACTAATTCATCTTGGTTTTCATTGATATATGACTCTGCTAAGTTAATGCTGGGTAAAACCTGAGGACTGGGGTGTAAGTTCTCATAATAAGAACTTCATCTTTAGCCAACAGTTGCTCAGTATGTAGCTCGTGCCCTGCAGCCAGTGGTCAGTCAATAAAAAGAAACCCCTCAATTCAATATTAATCATTTTTAATCAATCCAGCCTTTTAAGTTGGATCAAAGTGAGCCTAACACATTGAGATGCAACAATGTTACTTTACACCCAATTACATGTGCAAAGTGCACTGAAGCTCAAAGAGTTATTATAGATGTTATATAAGATTCAAACTGTCATGTGAGAAGCATTTTCTCTTGTCCAAGCGGCTTTGGTCTTTTCAGAATGAGATGAACTAATCTGTAAGGTGTTGTTTGATAAACCTCTCACAGAGAACATCCACTTTCAGACTTCTTTAGTCTGGTTGTGGTTAAGGGATTACATCTTTGTCATGTTAAAGCTGGAGGCCTCAGTGACCTAGTTCTCTTTAAAGGCCACTGGTGTGAAACCATTTTGATGATCTGCATGCATTTAACTGTCCTACATGGAAGAGTGCCCAGGCTCAATTGTGATACTGATGTCAGTCAATTTCTTTGTGCCTCTAAGTAATTAAGTGATGTTTATGGACAAATTGTTTGTGGGGGATGAGTCCTACACAGGAGCTACACGGCATCGCTCACGTCCCTCCACTTATGCCTAATTCATAGTACCACAATTGTGTCTGCTTACAGAAGTATTTACCTATAGTGGGACTGAACAGAGGGCTTTTCACCCAATGAAAACGTGCTCCCATGTAGTATCCCAACTGCACGTTGCTTGATGTGTGCGAGGGTGTGAGCTGGTTGAATGCAGACTGGTAGACTAATGAGAAGAGGGCAACAGTGGAGCGAAGCACGAAAAAACAAAACATTAAAGACCCAAGAATACAGCATGAAAGATACAAAGAGAGGCCATCACGGCAAGTTTGAGGAGGCCACAGACCGATTCTGTCACATATACTATCAGCCATCTATGAGCCATCTGACAACAGACGCTCACTGTAGGAACACGAGACATCCAAAGCTGCCAATGGGCTGGTAGTGGACTACCACTGCTGAATGTTGATTTCCCCATTGTGCTTCATGTCATCTGCTATAGCCACTGAAAGCTAGTGAGATACTAATGTTTTGCATCAGAAGGACAACACTGCAAAGAAATGCCAGCTTTTCACACAGGACGTGGTTCAGCCACTGTCTTAACTTTAGAAAAAAACATTTTTTAAAAAGAAGACTATATTCATACAGAAATGCTAAAAAAGAAAAAAATCTTACTGTTTCCTTGAGCAGGCAGAACATTAGCATGCTCTCCAGGCTAATGTTAACATGCTAACAGAGGCGGCTAAAGAAACTGAGCAGATGATGAAATTCAATAAAACATAATAACTAAAAATATTACAATTAATCCTGATGGGATCATGAAGGTTTATAGAGAATATTGTGGCATTCCATACACCAAATGTTCAATGTATGAAGCTTATTAAAACTATATGTCTTGTATAGCTCTTCATCATCTTCACCTTCAGTTATTGTTCTTCATCCAGGCAAAAGCCTTGAGCTACCCCTCATTTTTTATATACTGTAATTTGCTTCTGATGAGCCAGACTCATTTTAACCAACTGAATTTTCAGTGACTTGTGTTTTCTTCTATATTCTCTCAAAAGGGACTTGACTAATAGTTCTCCAGACTTTCTAAGTTTTGCTTTGGACTGGCTGCTTTATCACCTATTTTCAGTTTAGTCCTTGTATTTGACAGACTGTTAACAATGACATATGAGTCATTTAAACAAAACAAAACAAGATGACACAAAACTAAAGGGGTGACTCAGTTTTGTGTCTACATATGACAGACAACTTGGGAAAGAGCAAGTTTTTAAATTGTATGTTTATGCACTTTATTAACATAGTTTTCCAGGCATAAAATAATATTTGCACCAACAAAGTGATTTGCAAATATATATTATATAAAATTTGGCAATCTTAAAAAGTATATAAAAAAAACAGAACAAGCTGATGTTTAAAGAAGTGGAGCCCTAAAAAAAAGACATCTACATCAGATGAACAGAATCTGAAAACGATATCCTTCAAAAATAGGAAAAAATAAAGCAACAGTAAAATTCCATGTCCTATTGCAGAGATCTGACACAGGACCTGAGAGACAGATCTGGCCCTTCAGTTTATTCATCTAATATTTGCTGAAGCCTCATCAGAAGTGGTCTTGGTAGGAGGCCGACAGTCAGGGAGCCATTCTTAAGGAAGGAAAAAAGGTAGAAAAGGCAGAGCTAGTCCAAACTACAAAAGAACTGGACTGAAAACCAGTGGCAACAGGCCTGATGAAGTGATGAATCAGAGTTTGAAATTTTTGGTTCAAATCGTCATCAGTATGTATGAAGGTTGTCAGGAGAGAGGTATCCTAACTGTAAAACACAATGGATGGTTTGGAGATGCATTTCAGCCAGTGGTGTTAGGATCTCATGAAAGCTGAACTATGAATGATTAACACATAAAAAGCACCATCACATTTTGATCCACCTTGCAACACCATCTGGATGTCAGATTGGTAACAGCTTCATTTTTCAGCATGGCAATGATCTCAAACACACTGCCAAACCAGTAAAAGCATACCTGGGTAAAGATAAAACACACACACAATGTGCCGTCATCAGTCAAGAAATGAGGTAGTCATACCAAATATTGACTTTTAAGCTTATTCGAATTTTACAATCTCAGTTTTTGCTGTAATTCCTTGTAGGTTTGCATATGTTTCAATAAATCACTGCACTTATTTCCCACATTCCTGGAATAATATAAAGACTTTGCAAATTCAGAAACATGACTGTCTGTACAAAACCTTACAATCTTTATACCGTCCAGCTGCTGCTAAAGCCAGGCCACTAGAAAGTTTTTAATATGTTACATGACTTTACATAAATAGACTGATGACTGGTGACTCGTGTGAATTAAGCCATGTCATTTATAAGATGAAAAACAGAAAACAGTTTCAGTGTAAGGTATGATTAAAGGGAAAACAACTGTAAGAGAAGCGTATCTCAAGGCCAGCTGGACAGGGCTTGTTGACTTCCTGTAATCCTTCCGCACTCACAAAAGCGAGGTTAACTGATGCAGACACAGAGATCACGATAATATGTCTGTCTCATCTTTATATCTCACTGATATTTTCCAGTCATGAGCCAGCCCACAGATGCTATGTTTTAATTCCAAACAAGCTTTAGTGGTTTATTTTTACCAGTGAGCAAACGACATTATTGTGACAATGTGTCTCACTGGTTTGGTGATAACTCTGGTTTAGTGATAACCGGCGCCTCTAGAAGCACACTCCACTGGGTTGTCAACACGATCTCACCTAGACCTTGAGGGAAAAGCACCAACATCTGAGTGGAAAAAAAGACACATAAACACACAACAACAACAACAAAAACAAAACTACCCATCCCAAAATCCCAGGCTCCATCCATCTTCCTGCTGTCACCTGAAATGGGATCCGATGGTAAGGTGACCCCTGCGCCATAAAGGAACAAGGGGAGCCATGTCACTTTGTAAAAAACCTCCGCTCAACCATCTGGCACAGAGATAATAGAGCTGGAGGCAGGTGAGAGTCAGTGCAGAGAGAGAGGGCTTCAGTCTCCTTGAGCGTGCAGTTTCATTGTAACCTACCAATGAACCCGTCCTGAAAATGAGCCATTCTTTACATCAAATTGCATCCATTATATTGTCCCTGAGAACAAGAGAATTTCAGGCATGAAAACCAATACAATAGAGACGAAAGGCATGAAATTCTCTTGGGAAGTGGGAGCTCCGGCGACACAGTGGGTGCCATTGTGCCGTAAACTTTTGCCCCCTCCCCCCCACTCCCGACGTGGTTTTCCGCCTCTGTTTTTGCTGCTTTTGCAGCGATAATAACAACAGACGACAATAAGTCGTGCGGTCAGCGCTAAAGTCTGCTCACAGTGTAACAGTCCAGTCTTAAGGATGATCTCTCTTTTGTGCCGCACAGATGTAGGAGAAGACTGTGGCTGAAATGAACCGTGCAAGCAGCGACAAAATCCAAGGTTAACAACACACACACACACATTATTGAAGGTATGAAGCAGCAACCTTGGTAAATATTTTAATAACTTGGGTCAATAAAACTGAGAGAAAAGGCCAACCACTGGGTATCAAGGCATTTCTGAGAGATCTTACAAAATAAATCTACAGTTCATCTTATCAACATCTTTTTCTAATCCTTCCTTCTGCACTGCTTAAAAGGTCACTCTGATATCAAAAGAAATTACACCTCCTCAGACTTTGTTTCAGTCTTTAGTCTGACATATTCTCCTCTTCAGCTGATTTTTAAGGGGGATCGGACAGATCGCTAATCTGTCTGAGAGCGGTTGGAATCAGCCCAAGTCAGACAGCGATTGTTTGGATTGTTGTTGTCATATTTTTTATCCTAATGCGACTCAGCCATAAAGCATTGTGCAACTGGGCAAGGCCGGAGGACATTTCAATCCACTCGATAAAAATCAAGACCGGCTGCTCAGCTTGTGGTCGATAAACGCTTTGCATTTGTCAGGCTGACAGAGTCATAAACAAGGCTTTCAGTCCAAAGTTGCATAACCTTAAAACAATTAAGACAAACGTGATAAACGTCACATGGAAGCTGCAGTATTACACTCTGCAAAATAACAGCGTGACACCCAAGCTGGTTTGATTTCATATTTTTATTTAAACTTCTATTTTCAAAGTAAACGTTGCCACAAAAAGGACAGCTGTCATCATATTATATGCATTTATATATAAAGCCAGTTTCCCCGTCTGGGAATAATCAAAGTATAGTACCATTGCTTTACTCTTTCGGTAATAGTAGGCTTTTCAGCACTACTGCACTTTACATTTTGGGATGGTGAATATATATAAAAACAATATACATGAAAATAAATAACAATAATAAGTCCCTACTTAAACATGAAATAATGTAACCGGTTAAAGAGACAACGGTAATTATGCACAACAGGACAGGAGGTTTTAATGACCGTCCCCAGTTTCAGTATTTGCCTTGGGTTAGCAACAGGAAAAAAAAAGCTAATGACAAAAACAGGGTAAAGTCTGGAATAAATGAGCTGCAAGCAACAATGAAACGAGACGAATTAAAGAGTGATGCAGAGTGCTTATATCATCCGGGGACTGAAATTTAATTAAGCTGTACTTGAATGTGGGGGCTGGGGAGGGATATTAAACAGCTGGCAACACCGTAATTCCTGCATACTGATGATGACAACAGAGAGTTTTCTCTCTCTTCATTTCTTCAATTCAAAAGCGCAAATGTGTCAAAAGCTGTTGTACGCCGAGAACAACGTACGGCCAAAAGAAAAAAACAGTTCTTGAGATAATTGCGTGTAAAATCGTCAATAATAGAGGACATTTCAAGATGAGTGGCAGGTGTTGAGTCACAGCAGGTTTTTAGTATTCAGTGCAGAAGTAAATGAATGTTCATCAGAGCAGTGTAACATGTGTTTGCATGTTTTAATTGACCTACTGAATCAGCCATTGCCAGCGTCCTGAGCTCTTCGTGATATTACAAGTCAGCATGTGCTGAACCAGATGAAGCAGCTTGGACGTTCCAACAGGTGTTCACCGCGGGACTGAGTGAGCATGTGCATGAGAGGGAGCTACCGCGGGAACTGTAACCCAAGCGCAGGTGAAACTTCACAGTGTAGAAGCAGAGAGATTATTAAGATACGAGGGAGAACAAGGTTGTGCTGCATGAAAAAGAAACACCATCCTCTACAAGGTTGAGGCACTTTCAAAGCAGCGTGAACATACTATAAAGGGTAATGCATACACACCTACCCAGAACACACACACACAGACACACACACACACACACAGACAGACAGACACACCAGCCCACACCCACGTGCCGTCAGTTTCTTTTTCTGTACTGAACGGAGATAGAGATGCGCAATCTGCTGCAACGTGTCCTTCAGCCGGAGTCCATGCTGAACAGCTCGATCCCGTGTGGGCTCCAGTGGAGGCCGACTCCAGAGTTGAAGACCAGCGACCACACGTAGGGGATGAAGAAGTCCTCTGGCTGGTCCTCCTCCACATACTTGAACTTGAGCTCTGGAAATTTCTATTCACAGAAAACACAGGGAGAGCGAAAGAGAGAGAGTGGAATGACAAGCAAATCATAAAAAAGAAAATGATGATGCAGAAGTGTTTCTGCATAGTCTTTTCAAAGAAGACATTTTAACTTATCAGATCAGATTCGATAGTTTTTACGCAGTATGAACTTGACACTGAAACTGCAGTTCCTCTAATGGCCAGTGGCCGCTTGAAAAGAGTGAAGCCCCTTAGATTCTCATGTTAAAAGCTACTTTCAGCTGCTCCCTTTTTCACGATGGGGGTCGCCACAGCAGTTTGCACCACATGTTTTATCGACTGAAATAAATCAACTGGTTCTCATATAGTGCCTTTATACGCTACTTCAGCACTCAAATGCTTTATAATATATGTAGGTAGTTTACAGTACGTCACATTCACCCATACATTCATGCAAACACTTGTTTCTACATCTAACCTAACATTCACAATCTGAAGAATGCATTGGGAGCAACTCAAGAGTTCAGTGTCTTGCCGAAGGATTCTTTGGCACGCAGACTAGAGAAGCCAGAGACTGAGCCACCAAAATTGCACCAAACCTGCTCTACCGCTTAAACCACATGGTTTGTTACCACACTACCTCTATAAATTCCCAGTAAGTAAACATGTTCACAGCCTGGTAAGAAATAAATGTTTTTGGAACTAGCTAGCGCTTTTATTAGCACTAATTAGTAGTTAACTGTCGGTGTGAAACAGATGTAGAGTTTATGGATGTGGCTTGCTAACTGATGTCACTCTTGTCTGGCAACTAATTTTCACTTAGTGAGTATACCCCTAAGTGAAAATTTCCAAATTGTGTCCAATTAGCCATTTTCCCTCACTGGTGTCATGTGACCCGTTAGTGTGAGACAAGGTCTCAGGTGCAAATGGGGAACTGGCGTGTTGAATTTGGTGTTATTGCTCTCACTCTCTCATACTGGTAACTGGAAGTTTAACTTGGCACATCATGGCAAAGAATTCTCGGGAGGATCTGAAAAAAAGAATTGTTACTCTACATAAAGATGGACCAGGCTATAAGAAAACCGCCAATCTGAGCTGCAGCACGGTGGCTAAGACCATACAGCAGTTTAACAGGACAGGATCCAGAACAAACCTCGCCATGGTTGAAGACCTGCTGATCAGGTGGTAGCTCAGGTGGAAGAGCGGGTCACCTCCTCACCGGAAGGTTGGTGGTTCGATCCCAGGCTCCTCCAGTCTATATCCTTGGGCAAGATACTAACCAATGTTTGCCTACTGGTGCTGGTCAGAGG
>VURO01001465.1:0-14020 GCA_015108175.1 Pelvicachromis taeniatus
TATATATATAACTTGAATTTTTAGTGGAGTGTAAAAAAGGAGAAACAAAGAGGCCTGTTGGAGGTTAAGCCCAATCACTATGACCGTGGCTCCCTCTAGTGTTCAGAAAGGGTGCAGTTGTAGTTGCAGCCTGTCGTCGTGTCAGTTTTAGCAGAGTTCATGAAGTTCAGCTGATTTCTACAAACGGAATCATTTGTTATTAAGATAATTGTGAAATTCTGAAATAAGAGCTGTTTGTGGTCACACCACATTTGCCGCATGACAAATGTGGTCCATGCGGTCCTTGCTGGTATTTTGAGGATTAGGAGAAACACAAACCAGTAAAATAGTAAAACAGTGCTAAGAGACATTAACATACAACTCAACTATGTCACCAACGCGCTCTGAAACATATTGTTTCCCAAGGCTCACACCGCGCACAAATGATTTACCGGTACGATGAGCAGTGCGCCATCCGCTGAGCGCTCTCGCAGTGTGACATTCATGCGTACAACCAATAAAACTGCAGAATGGCAGGGAGCGGGCGTGACCGAAAAACGGTTTAGTACGGATAGAGAACAGAAGCAAGCAGAACACAAACTTCTGCCCATTCATTCAGTCTATGTCTGTGCAGCGTGTACAACTTCCTGTGTGCAGGGGCTATAAGAGTGGTCGTGGTGCGCAGAAGGCAAAAAGGTCACACAGGGGTGAAAGAGTGCATTTGTACAGACAGGAAAACACAATTACTTCCAATGTAACACAACAAATATGAAGATAAATAAATCAGGAATCATTCAATCTGAGCTAACTGAGATTAAACTAATTAGAGGGATGCATAATAAATCCCAACAGTTCCAAAATGTTCATACCTTGTCATGTTTTCATGCCTTCGCCATGGCCTCTGATTCACACTGTGAAGGCATGAAATATAACCAGTATGTAAGCGTTCAGAATTATTTCAACTCTTAGCATTTGTTACTGTTGTGGCCATCAACCCCTTAACTTCAAAATCTAAATTTTCAGAGGAATAGTAGAAACTTCCTAAAAAAAAATTACCCACCCAACTAACAACTCCGTTTAATTTTTTTTTGTGTACATGATAACGGTATATATATTCTGGATATTTATTACATTGAGTGATCCACATGAGCCCCCCCGAGCAGCTTTGAGATGGGTTTCAGAACATTTTTTAGCGGCTGCTGCCACCTCCTGATCTAATTCTGTACTACAGTTTTGACTGACTGAGCAGATCAGAAAACACAAATAGGCGCCTTCAGTTTTGGGAAAACCACAACTTTAAATACTATAAAGCAAAACTGATCACAAAAGCTTGTTGCTTACATGCACTAAATGTGCTAATTAACTAATATAATTTCCACATGTGGTTCAGGACCAGGGAGGAACATTTGCTCTAAGTTCCATGTCAGTGTGTCAAACAGGATTAATTAAATAACAATCAGACATTTTATCTGGTCTACACAAGTCCTGATAGAGTAAACAGATGGTTTATAGATTATGTGTATTTAATTTAGTCTGCATAAATAGCATACTAAAGAACTGTTGCGGTACAGTGTTTGCGGTATAAGCATGACCTTTTAGGCTATTAAAACCATTCCCTTCATCAAAACGTGTATTTTTATCTTTACCTTGATTTAAACAATGATGAGTGTAGTGCCACAAATTCCTTTAAATATTAAAATAAGTAAATACATAAAACAAAAACAAAACATAATGCTCCTTGCCAAAACAGTATGATCATTCATCTCACAAGTCATTTTCCTAATAAAGTGAGCATGTTAAGGCCTCTGCATAGACTATAAAAACAAAACAAAATAAAACAAAATAGTCAAATTTTACAGTAAATTACTGGCAGCATCGGTGCTTTCCTGTAACTTTACAAGGACCAAACTGTAATTTATATAAACATCTTTAATTTAATTAGTTAATTTGTTTACATGATACTGTTATTGTTTACTGAAAAAAGCAGTAAAATTCTAATGACGTTATGTTTTTATTTTATTTTTTATTTATTTTGGCAGTAACACTACAGTATCTTATATATATAGCGATGCTGTACTTTTTACAGTATGTTCCCAGGTACTACTGACATTTAACTTTTTTTTAAATCTAGACCTGTTCCGTTTTCTGCTTTTACTTTCTTGGCTTAAAATAATAACAACAATAACAGTCATACATTTAAAAAAAAATAGTTACAGTTGTTAATGATAAACCAGTTGGTCTTATTGTAATTACTGTATTATGGTTATTTATTCATACTCAATAATAAAGCTCACATACATAACTGTGCTTGTCACTGACACTGACTGTTTCAAGGAGAGCACACCTTCTCTGACCCAGACAAGTTCAGCGGCTCGTATTGGACCATTGTCTCTTGCGATCCTTGGTCTCATTCCCCTCAGTGACATGTTGAATGAAATTACTGACGTTTGCCGGCATGTCATATGTCATGCGTTTGATGAATTTGCTGCTTGTCAGCATCTTTAACTGCTCCGACGCATTCCTTTCGTCCTCTTGGCCAGTTAGAGCTGTCACTTATAAAGTATGAAGATGTCAGCTGTGAAATTTACACAATCAAATTTAACATTGAAATGATTTATTAGAATTCTTGGATGAAGGAATACTGTCAGCGGTATCCCAGAAAATCACACCTACCCGCACCGCAATGTTTGAGATGCAATATAATACAATTCACCTTTGCCTTCATCGGGAAGGATTTTTATACGCACCAACTTTGAATTACCGATCTCTATATCACATACAACACAGTGTGTGTATTCTTATATACTGAGTGAGTATTACAATTTTAAAAAATACAGAGAGTGCTCCATTTCTTTTGCGTTTATAATAAAAAACGGATCAAAGTGAAACATATATTCAGCACCATGGACAGCACAGCTGTTAATAAGGTTTATTTAAGAAGACGCCTTTGCTTGTTTGGAAATTAAAATGATGTAGAAACTTTTAAAATATATATAAATATAAGAATGCAATTTCATACTAACAATGTGAATTATGTTCGCAATAATGTGATAATGTATGATGATAGAGCGAGACCCACGTGTGGGCAATTAAACGAGAGTATGCTTGCAAAATCAGAGTGCGTACACCGTCATTAGTCTATGTCAAATATGGTTTATTCACCTTGTCACGTTTTGTGTATGTCTGGACATTCGTGGTCTGAAGGTTCAGTTTATTCCAGATGAACTGTTCGATTTCTTTCCATGTTGTCCTGTTTATGTTTTTGATCGATACATACCGTTCTTTCAGGCTTTCCGTATACCGTCTGTTAAAGTGACTGAATGTCCAACGGGCTGTTCTGTGCGACCTTTAAATCCTCTGCAAATATCAAACGCAGAAATTTTATTTTAGAATTCCAAAAACTTTCACTTACCACGAGATGGCAGTGCAAGCCAAACCAAAAAGCACAAGAAAAATTGAAGATTTTAATGTCACTTCACAGTGGCACACTGTACGTGGCCTCCTCTGCCTCCTCTTCTAGCTACTAATTATGTCAGTATTATATTTTATACCAGTGAGGCTATTTTGGCAGCACTTTAGTGTAAAGAAGTCACAATATATGCATAAATTATCCTCAAAATATGAACAAGCTTGAAGAACTTTCTTCTATTAAGCCCAACTTTTCACAATAAATAAAATGTGCAAAAGTCTTATATCAAATAAAATAATCTACAATTCGTTCATATTTATGAAACTGAGAAGAAAGCACCCACAGCTCAACCGGAATTCCTTGATGTATGTGTTTTTTAATTTTTCTTTCTCATAGTTTCGAATTTGTGCCTCACGTGTCTGTTTTAAAGACAATACTAGTGGTTTTTACCACTAGTCTGCTGAGCTCCTGAGAAACAAAACATACTTTTTAAAACCAACATTTGGGAAATGTCAGATATAAATGGAAATAGTGAAAGTCACTCAAATGATCCATAGACTAAGATTAAGTTAAGAAATGCTTTCTAGAATGAATCAGTTTTCTTGTTACAGAAAAGAAGAGCTATAGTGTTTATAGAAAATACTTTGTCTATACTCTTTCTTATAGTCATTTAGTATTTAAGACATCACTTCGAAATGGTCCTTTCAAAAATAAATCTCTTTAATGATTGAGGATTATTACAGGATAGAAGCAACAGTTTAACTATCAGAAAAATACAAAGTTAAGTGCGCATGAAAAGTTCAGATATGTTGACGTTTTTTGGTACAATATACATATTTCTTATCCATGTGTGTGATGTCAGTCGCATAAGGAAAACGTGAAGTGCTAAAACAAGTCCCCACAATAACATGATTGCTACAACAAACCGAAAGGTCAAAGTTCACTGGAAAAAAAAAAAGATGTGCTTCATAAGCTGCCGTATAAGGAAATGTTATGCTAGAATCACTCCACCGAGGGCTTAATTTAAATTAAGTGGATTTGAGGGGTTTTTTAGGAAACACTTTGCCTCTTCTTGTCACATTACACATGGCTTTACGTCCTGATAGACGCTTTGATGATGATGATGATGGAGCTGATGATAATAAGATCCACTGGTGTTGGGATGAAGGTTTAAAACGAATTCCTTCCTGTCACACACGGGAGCTGAGTGGCTGGAATATCGAGACAATCCCACTGTAAACAAACAGGATACAAGAGGTCAAGTAGTCATTTCTTTGGTCAAGCTGTAGATTTACACAAGCACGCAACCAAAAATAGGGAGAAAAGAAAAAGTGCCACAACGTTAGAGCATTTCCTTTAAGATAATTTTAGACCTAAAATTGGTTCTAGCTACTTTTGAACAACATTTCTTTTCTCTTTTTTTGGTCTATTTTCTTATTCTTTTAATTTAAAGTGGTCAATAGTTGCATATTTGCCTTTATTAATGATTAAAATCTTTGACAAAGGATATAAGAGCAGTTTACACTGTTAGGCCATTGATGATGTAAATTATTGTGGATTCCTCACTTTAACTAATATCCTATAGTTACAAATCTTAATAAAACAACAGATTTTCCCACTGCTACTATTGTTAAACATAACAATAAAAGAATAAATGTATTTTAAGACAGAATATGACAAGTACGTCAAGTCTGCTTATTTTTCTTAATTTTATATTTTTAAAAATAACGTAAGTGTAAGTGTAATTTTCTTAATGAAAAAAAATTGATTGTATACAAATGTTTTAAGGTATGTTAAAAAAACACTTTGAACAAAAACATGTTTACAGACGAATCAATACAATAAAAGCAGGTTTGACATTTTTTTTACAGAAACTTGTGAATCTGCCTTGGAATTTTTAGAAACGTTTTGTTTTCATAATTAACAGCTTTAATGAGCTGCCGTTATTGTGTATTTAGACCTACATTTGTATAACACAGCTCTGAAACGGCTTCTATGCAGACACTATGGAATGATAATAAAATGTGAACTAACAATGATAGTAATAAATAAATCAAATTCACAGTCACAAGTCACAATTGAACACCAAATTGTGATGCATGATTTTAAAAAATGAAGCAAAAAATGTTTTTATAGCCTTAAAAACTACTTTTCTGTTCATCTTGCTGCTTTTCAATTTTAATTTTAAATATATTACAAATTGATATGTTTTATTTATAGATTGGTTTTTAAACAAACCTGTTCACATAAAAATACAGTGAGAAATCCTGATTTCGCTATACTTTTATCTTTTTAATGTATGTGAAACATGGAGCTCTATTAAATGTGTGGTCTCCTTAAAAAAAAGAACGCTGACTTTATCTGTGTTTGATAAATGATCAATTATTCACGACCTCAAGTGACTCTAGTGACTCACTGTGGTAAGCAGGTAATATATAATAGTGTAGGTAATAAAATGCATGAGGGTCTACCTGAAATGTCAGAATCTCGTGGATTATGGTGCAAGTAGCCCTGATCCAGAGCGTAAGATGTCATTCCCGCGTGTACCGCTGAGGAGTTTGGACTGCTTGATCTCACCGACTGCTGTTTGATGTACGATGACACACCAGGTGTGCTCCAATGTGAAGCTGCATTTGTATATGGAGACTGACAGTCTAAAGTGCCTATCATCGCTGGGGAGGACTGCAGGGGGCTGCTGCTGCTGTCGGGACAATAGTCTGAGTTAGAGGCCACCTGACATGCGGCCATATATGACGACCCGGAGCTTGATGACATGTGCGGGATGTGATGTCCTCCTCCGAGTCCGTCGAAGCCACCTGGAACTGCGTTGCCCATTAAATCTAAGTTGTAGCTGTTGTGACATGCTAATGAGCCTGCGGGTGATTGGAAATCAAAGTTCTGGGACAGCATGGATGCACCAAATCCGATACCATTCATCATCCTGTACATTGGTTTTAAAGCTTGGCATTTCCTCCGGAACCCCCGAGGTCTGCGACGAAACGAGCCCTCCTCAAACATAAACTCACTGCCAGGGTCGATGGTCCAGTAGTGCCCTTTGCCAGGTCTGCCCAGACCTTTAGGTAGTTTTATAAAGCACTCGTTCAGAGACAGGTTATGTCTGACGGAATTTTTCCATCCCTGGTATGATCCCCTGAAGAAAGGGAATCTAGCCTGGAGAAACTGATATATTTCGCTTAAAGTAAGCCTTTTAGTTGGCGAGCTTTGAATAGCCATTACAATTAAGGCAATGTATGAGTAGGGAGGCTTTTCGGGGCGCCTCAAGCCGGAGTTTCCCCTTTTCCCTTTAGCTGATTCATTATGTGCGCTCTCCATCACTGGCTGTGCGCTCAGCAGAGATGCACTCAGAGCACCGGCCGCTGGACTTGCGCGCTGAGGATTGGACAGATCCAGATGTTGCTTGGAATTCTCCGTCGTCATAGCCGTGCCTCTTTCTGGTTTCATACAACATGCAACTCTCTTCTCCTGTATTTTAAGCACCGTTAAAGGCTTCCTAAAGCAGAATTCAAGGAGGTCAGTGTCCCTTTGCGATGCTCGGTAAGATTATAACCATGAAAATCAAGAAACGCAGGCGCTGACCCTCCTTCCTTTCTCTGCCCATCGCTGGCAATAATCCCATCAGAGAGGGGAAATAAAGCTCCTAGACTTTGCTTGCGCATATCCACCCGGCCAAACACAACTCGACCACCTATCAGTACTTAAATCTCTCTCTGCCCCTCTATTCCCCCAAATCCCTCCAAGAAATCGCCAGGAACTACTCCCTCCCCATCTGGCAAGTATCCAGCCTAGAAGCCGGACACAGCACACTGGAGTAAGACAAATCTCCTCCCACGACTCACTTACCAAAACACTTCTGTTCACATTTGACAAACCGGTATTTGTCACGACATCATGATGAATGAAATCTCGGAGTTCGATTAAAGTCAAATTATTTCCTTTTAACGCAAATACTAAAGATGCCCACTTGCAGCTTTAGACTGTAAAGCTGTGCGGGAGAAGCACCGATTCCTGATTTGGTTGGGATCTGTTCGGGGTTAAGGGCTCTGACATGAGAGGCCAGAGCATGTTTTTTCCATCAGAGCGTGCCAACATACCACACACAGCGCCCAAGTGTCAGTTTACCTCTCGAAGCCTGGATTACATCCCCGGAGAAATGAAAGTAGCCAATCTAACAAATGTCTTTGGAAGGATTCAGATGATGAAATATGAACATGTCGCTGTGCAAACTTAATGTCTTCTGTGCAATGTTTAGAGCAAGTCGAGAGGCTTAACGACATGAAATAATGTCACCATCGGTGAAGTTAAAAGCGCAATCTGCGCAGGCTGTTAAGAACACGCAACTTGTGCGTCCAGGATGCACAGCTGCATTAGAGGAAATTTACTTTCTAGTGTCAGCTGAATAGCACAAATTGGAATACTCTTCTTTCTGCACTGAATTTGAGTTGAGGTCGCATTTGTATAAAGCCTTTCCTGAGAATGTGTGATGACTGAGGCGACAGCTATTTGCAGCGCCAGACAGAAAACATAAATATTGGATGCCCCTATCCGGCAGCAGCGAGCTTCATGAACACAAAAAAGTAAATACTTCTATATGATATTTGTTTTGGCAGCAGGAAGCAGAAAGAAAGAGAAAAAAAACACTACCAAACTTCTTCTTCTTCTTGTTCTTCTTGTTCTTGTTCTTGTTCTTGTTCTTCTTCTTCTTATTATTATTATTATTATTATTATTATTATTATTATTATTATTATTATTATTATTATTATTATTATACAAATATTGGCAATGCAAGATTCCGAAAATAGTTTCGAGGAGGTGTCACATCAATACGTCCACGCCCTCGTGAATAATGCAATCTACTAGTTGAACTGGCAGTTAACTATGCTTTTATGAGGGATCTATAATTCAAGTTATAGGTAGGCCACAACAACAGGAAACACATATCAGCACAACGTTTTTATTATTATTAATTTATTTCTCAAAATAAAAAGACATACAAACAGTCAAAGTGCATATTTTAAGAGGTTTGTTAAAGAAATAAAGTTAATTCTCTGCTCGGTAACATTTATAACAGAGTGTGAAATTTCAAGTTTAAAACGCTTTAAGGATAAACAACTACAAAAATAAAAGGGAACCACCATCCCGCCACAGTTATGTCAGATTAAATTAAGTACACAGATGAAAGTGGTTTCTGTCTGTCATTGGTTTTTGGCCCTCTTCATCCTCATTGTTAGCTCAAAGTGATGATCTTGAATCACCGAACAGCAAGTCCACATTTCTTTGTGATATTGCAAGACTGTCTATGAAAGAAACCCACCACCATAGGGGGTTGATACATGCTGGGCACTGGAGTCCACATGACAGGGTGATTTAACGTATAGATATGAGGCAGGTGTGTTTGAATGATAGGTCATTGGTTCAGTGTAGTAAGGCCAGGGGAAGGCAGGAAAGGGAGGCAAATGTTCGTTATTCAAGTCTCTCTTGAATGGCTTGCTGAGGATGCTGTCAATAGCGAATGAACTGGTAAACTTGGGACAGGAATCAGTCTTAGTGCTCGGGGCAGACTGGTGAATGCGCTGCGGCTCCACTGTGTGCTCGGGCTCCTCTTGTTCCCTGCTGAATTTTTTGTTAATGCGCTTTCTTCTGCGCCGGAACACCCCGTCAGCAAACGTGTATTCGCTGTGAGGATTGAGCATCCAGTAATTGTCCTTTCCCCAGGGCCTGGAAGGATCCCGGAGCACTTTGAGAAAACAATCATTAAGAGACAGATTATGACGAACCGAGTTCCTCCAGCCGGTGTAAGTGCCTCTAAAGAACGGAAACTTTTTCATCAGATAGTCGTTTATCTCCGCCAAAGTCAGACGTCCACTGGGTGAGTCCCGGATGGCCATAGCGATTAGAGCGATGTATGAAAACGGAGGTTTGGGTCGCCGTGTGTACGGCTTGGACTTGCCGCTGCCGCCGCATGGGGTAACAGGTGGAGGACTGTGGGCCACGCAGTCCCCATCCGACCCTAGCTCCTCTTCAGGAGGGAACGGAGATCGCTCATGACTCTCAGCATCACTGGACATCTCGAAATGCTTCATGTCATAGTGACTCCCACACAGCACCTCCAGCTTCATGGTTAGTGTGCTGCTCGGTAGAATCGGTAAAACCTCGGAGAGCTCTTTGCGTAAAGTCTGAAGCTTTCTGTGTGTCAAGATTCGGAGAGTCTTGAGCTGTATCCAAATGAGTGTGTCTTCTCAATCATACCTGCCAGAGCGCTGAAGCCCGTCTCACCTTGGGTCTGCGTTAGCAGCATTTTATAAGCGGCTCACCTCAGGCCCAACCCAAGAGGGCGGGGCATGTGAGTTTAAAATATAGAGAATATCACAATATACCGTCACACGGTGTTCCAGTGTCTTTAATAAAAGTTACATCATCAACATTTAACATAATATTTCGAACATTCCAACCCACACCTCATTCAAAGCAGGTATAAAAGCCTCACCTGTGAAATGTTAAGGCACACACCTTGAGACTATTTTACCTGAGACAACCAGGGGGCGTATATTTCCTTTGCATTTAAGGTGCGGTGCCTCCAGGTAGTTGTATTTGTCCCATTCAGGAAGCACCGTAATCACAGCAAGGGTTATCCATGTGTGTGTGTGTCTGTGTGTGTGCGCGCGCGCGCGTGCGTGCGTGCGGAATGATTTACTCCATCTTATTTTTTTATTTTTTTTAAACAACCCTTTTATGATGAAAACAATCAACTGCACAATCTTTCCATGCTGGTGTGTAATATTTAAACAACACTTGCGTCTTTGTGCCAGCATTCGTCGCACATCCACCTGTGAACTTTTAATGTCATGCCAATTTACCAGCCCACATGGAAACTTGTGTTATTGTGTTTCTGTCACTTAAATGGTGCATCCTGTCCTTCCTGTTGCCCAGAATTCACCTAACAAATGATCATTAACTTTCTATTTTATTGGTAATTGCTTGAGGTTTTGGAAAGCTTTTGAAAGGGCTAAGTCTCTTGCAATGTCAGCCCGAGGAAATTGTAGTACAATTACACCAGGTGTATCAATTGAATTGTGGAGATAGGACCAAACAAGACCAAATTATGGATTTCTGCTTTAACTGTATATTGTTCTTGTATTGGATGATGCCAGTCATCTTCTGTCAGCTACTCCCCCAGCTCCAACTCTGACTTGTGCTGAAAAACCCATCTTTGTGCAACATACCTCCGGGAAATAGTTGCAACCAATTGCCACAACAAGCTGTGCATCCACAGTGTCATCAGATAAACGGAAAAATATATATATCCTTGTAAAAACCACCTGGAACCCGGTGTTGACATTACCCTCATGCTGTCACTGTGCCAAGTACAAAATTATTCAACTGCTGTTTATGCAAACTGTGCTTTCTGTAAGTGTTTGTAGAAGGTAGGCCGAGCATGTTTGTGCTGGTGTGAATGTTTTGATTTTCAGGTAATAATCTGTTGGTGTTGAGTGTGACACAGAACCTGTAGTGAAGTCATTACTTTGAATGGTGGCATGTCAAGGATGGAATTCTGTAAGCTAACCACACAATGACAGCAGCTCACATATCATGTATTCACTCTGCTCAGTGCATGTAGTAGCTTGTGATGCCATGTCTCTATGTGTATATACATGGTGATATGTGTATAACGCTTTACATTGCTTATTACAGCTTTATAAATAAGATGATTTTAAAAAAGCATACATTATCACAAGTGGAGTAATTAAAAGTTACATACAAAATCATAGATACATATATATGTGTGTGTAACTGTGTCTTATGAAAGAAAGACTGTAAGTATTCATTTGATAGTATGGTGTACTTAAAGCAAGTAATGAGCAGTTATAGTAATTCTATGCTACTCCAGTATTTCTAAAGGCATGTGTGTGCAGTGTGTATGCTTAAACAACATATACTTTTGTGATAATACACAATAAAGTAATAGTTTAAAATGGTCTATTTTAAGACGATTAGATAATAAAAATGTTTTATAAGCTTCTTGTTTGTGTGTTTGTGAGTTTAGAATATAAAATTGAATGCATATAGTATGAAATATAAATGCATTGTATGAAATGTTATTTATGGTTTTAAAGCCCTTGGAAAGCCTCCAAAGACTGAAGAATGCTTTTTGTCTGAACAGCACAGTAATGATAACATTGTTCACAAGCATGTTCGTTGAGCAACAGAGACACATTGGCCGTGGAAGCACCATCTTCCTTTGTCAGAATGTCAACGTTTACTGCCAGCGTGGCCCTGATGTTGTTGGTGAAATATAACCTGTTGATATGCTGGAATGAGGAACACGGTAAAGTACATAGTCAGACACTTAGTGACTAATACCCTGATGGTTGTGAATACTCTGCAGTGATTCACTGGCACCGTTTTCAGTTCCAAAACATTCAAGAATCCCAAACTTATGCCAAAATAATAAAAATGCATGCCAAGATTTTGGAATTCAGTACAATGAAGTTACGCCTGTTCACAAGCATGTAGTAGTTTCATGAGAACCCATTTAAGGTAGAGCATACCCATGTAGCATGTTCTGCGGGCACTCAAAGACTTCATGTGGCCAAATTCTGTAATGTGTAAGGTTCAGTCAATCAAAGTGCTGGCTTTGACTCACAAAACAGTCACAACCCAATGATTTTCCAAAGACTCGTTTAATTGTTTGTCAAGGAAAATAGTTTCCCGTTCACTTGTCAGAGTGCACAAGGAAGAAGTTAAATAGTTTCACTCAACTGCATGATTAAAAGACAAAACAGCACATGAAGGGCAACAAATGTGTTGTGACAGTAGATTTAACAGCTATGTCGAGCGCTGCTCATTTCTCAGCGATACACCTGCTCAATTTTGATCAAGCTACAGAGTCACTAAGAGCTCATGATGTTAAACTAAAATATCATGCACCATAGTTGAAACACTACACGACACGAGACGATGAAATGATGTTATACAAACCCGTGAAATGTGCTTATGGCTTCCACTTACACAAACATGATCGCTTACAGACAGAGTTTTAAAGAAAACATGGTTTTCTTTAAGTAATATTTATCAGTAGATTATTGCCTCACATGTCCAGGACAGATAATGACTCATCGTTAAAACATATAAGAGAAAAACATTTAAGCCCTTCTTAGCATCTCAGTAATGTAAACTGTTGTGCCAGATTCCAGTCTAAAAATAGTCCCATGAAGATTTCAATTGATGGCAATTTTGTTTGCCACTGAAGGTGCGTGTCTCTCCTTTTTAAAAATTCAAACGCATTTTAGCTTTTCGGTGCAAAGCTGCAGATCATTTGTGATGCGTTTGGTAGACGATTAAAATGCAGAGAGTAAAGATGTAAAGGTAAAGGCATGTTCAGAGGTGGAATTAAAATTCAGCGGTTCAAATAAAAAAATAATTTCATATCTATTTCAGGCTTCTCTTTAGTGCTATTTATGGAAACTATGTTTTAATTATCATTGTAGAAAAGTCTTACATCAAAATATTTTGTCAGTTACTAATTGCTTTATTTTGACAGCTCGGTTTTGAAACCAGCTTGCCAGTGTCTCAGCACTTAACTGGAGCATTATGGTTTTGCGCAAACATTCTTAGTCATACTCAGACAGCTTATAGGCATTGCTTCTTCATGTATATTCTGCTCCACATGTTGGATCATGTATATCTCGCCCCAGCCTCTGAATCCACACATCCTGTCTCTCGTGTAAGAAAGCTGTAAAGTTTAGCCATTTTCTTTGCCTTTCAATAAGTAATTTGTGAGACACATATTTAAATATGTCAGAAAACAAATTTCAAGTTCTTTCATGTCTCTCAGCAGTTAAACTATGTCAGAAGGAATGAAAGCAGGCCATTGCCTGTTGCTGGTTTGGGAAGTTTCTATTTGTGAGCTGTGACTTGGAAGGTAAAGGTTAATGAGGTGCTGCAAATGAAAAGAAAAAGGACTCGAGACACAATAAAAATGTAAGAGAAGCTGTCTGCAGGGAAGATATAAAGATATATAATATCTATTTATGAATAATATTACTGGATAAATTAATATTATTTAAAGGAGAATTGCAATACTGCAAACATAAGCCATGTGTAGAATGCAATTAAAACTTTGCATCAGATTTAATTCAAGATTACATGCAGCATTGAACAAGGTTTGGCAGATATATATTAGGTGCAGGGTCTTGGTGTAAAACTGAAGGTATGGATCTTCAAATAATCAGCGTGAGTACATCATCCTTTAAAAAAGGGGGTGAATGAGGTAAACATTGCCAGAAACAGCAGTGAGATTAAGTTTAGATTGCAAGTAAGGCACAAATTTCCACAGTAATTGGGGTTGGTTACTATGTCAACAGTTTGAGAGCTGCGTTGAGGGCTCGTGTATCAGCAGACAATTTCGTAAGCTGTTACTGACAAGAGGCACAGCAACAAAACTGTTACCACCATTATTCTAGAGTAGAGAGAAATGCCATATCAAAACTGAATTCTTACAATGTGTGGGAGGCATTTGAGTTACAGAGGGTGGCTCGTCATCACTTCTATAGCATAAAATGAGTTTGTCATGCATATGTTGCAGGTAAATATAGTTTTGAGCGGGACTGTTT
>VURO01001467.1:7027-28151 GCA_015108175.1 Pelvicachromis taeniatus
ACGTAAAAAAAAAAAAAAAAAACAGGCTGAAGGTATTTAACAATAACAGATCAACCCAAAATGAAGGTGAAGATTCCTCTTCACCTTCCTCTCTTATCAAAACAATGATACTTCAGCTCCTAATAAGCAGAGCTATATTGTTGCTGATATGCATCCGAAGGCATGAACACCCACACTTTAAATCAATTCAATTGAATCAATTCAAACTAAAATGATATTAAAATATTTGTTGAACCATTATGTTCAAATTACAGATACAGTATTTCAGTAAAAAATACACGAAATACTCAATTCTTTGTAAAACACAAGCATTGTAAAGTCAGTTTTATATACCTGTCCTACATTTGTAGGACTTTGAGTGCTTGTAAGTGCCAGCTTTAACACATGGGACTGTTTGAGAAAGCAAAGCCCAGTGTTTTTATAGACACAATAGATAAATGCCAGTTTGCTTCCAGAATTAGGGTTTTTGTTAAATCTAGCCCCCCTGCCCGTCTTTAAACAATACAGAATTATTGTTTAATGATTAATGATAAATTAATCATTAAAAAATTCATGATATTTGGTTTGAAAGATTTAGTCTGTCTCTGCACAACAATTATTAAACTTCTCATCGTCTCTAACGTGCTCTGTTAAAGTTGCTTTTACTTGTTTGTTCAGTTTAGAATGTTAAAACCTAAATAGAGGTAAAATATAGTTATATAGGTTTGATGTTTTCAGGGGATAGGTGTATACTTTGGAAATAATATAGATGTAACTATGACATTACCATGTCACAGCCTTTCCTGTACTTCATGCTTCTCACTGGGGTAACCTTTGGTTATGTTTAGTTCCTGAGAGAAAAGCCTCAACCAGTTGCCCCCATATCACATCCTCTTACAAGGTTTCAGCACTCTTTTTAATCTCAAGAGCTGACATCTACTTTAATCAAGGGTTTAACCAATAAAAACCTTCTCAGCTAATGTGGATTAAAGATCTAGAAGATGAATGATTCAGTGCAGTTCAAGGACAACTTTACACATCAGTCCTCCCAAGAATCAGAACCAAACTAAGCTTGTAGAAAGGGTACATGCCAAAAGGATGTTTCTTAGCTTGTTGCTAGAGAAATTCATACTGTCTGGAAACAAGTGTGACGTGGTTGTACACAAGCACGCCAATAATGTGAAAAGATCAGCTTTCTACATGTTTGAATTTGTTTCACAGATGGTGTCATAGAGATTTATTATTTGCTTATGGCATTCAAAGGATTACTGTAACGCAAGTCATTTTTAACCTTTTGAGTTTACTGTCATTTGTGTGGGTGTGAGACACACAAGATAAGCTTTAGTTGCTTGGAAAATGAAACACTAATTTGAAAACAAAAGTGAAAAAGTAAAGCTATGCTTTAAAGGCCAAGGCAGGCTCTATTATCAGACTCTAATCCAGCAACTTAAAAAAATACATGAAATGCGATTCATTCACAAATATGTTTCAATCAGATATTACTCTTTATGTGTAAATAAATTTAGATTTTCATGCTCTCTGTTTGTTTACTTGAGATGAGATTGGCATTACCATGACCAGATGCCTCTAACTGGTCTTTCTTCCTGCATAGAAGAGGTTTAAACACTTCCCTTGCCCTCTCCTTGAAGTTCTTCCCAACAATCACATACAAGAAAGGATTCAATGCACTGTTGCTGTAGCCAAGGTAAGTAGCTAACTGGTTGCCAATGTCCAGCACGTATGCCCACGTGCATCCAGAGATGACCTCATAGTGATCCAAGGTGTCAAAGAAGATCAGAATCTGGTAAGGCAGCCAGCAGAGAACGAACACAGCCAAAACAATAAGCACAAGGTACGCTGCCTTCCTCTCCGCGCTCCTCCTGTTGCTTCTTCTCATCGTCTGTCTCTTTTGAATGACTTTAGTGATGTGGTAACTACAGAATGATGCAATTGGAACAGGAATGAGGAAGCAGACTATGTTCACAGTTATGTTGTATCGCAATCGCCACCCTTCATGGGGGTAGTCTAAGTAGCATGCATCAATGCCCAGATGGGGGAAGAACTGCACAGAGCGGAAAAGAACAGCAGGAAAACTGAGGAAGACACCAACAATCCAAATGGTTATGCAAATTCCATGTGCCCAGAAAGCCTGTCTCTGCCTTCCTTGGGACAATGGTTTAGTGAGAGCCAGGTATCTGTCCATACTTACAACTGTAAGGAACAACACACTACAATAATAATTCATCCCAATGACAATATTGATAAGCTGGCACATGAACTCCCCAAATCTCCAGTGGAACTTGCTGATTATAGTTGATACCCAGAACGGCAGACAGGAAACCATGAGGAGATCAGCTGCTGCCAGATTGCTTAGGTAAATGTCAGCAACAGAACTTCTCCGCTTCTGAAGACAGAGGACACAAAGCACAAAGGAGTTACCGATCACTCCCAGAAGACAGATGATCGACATATAGGCAGGCTGCATGGTGTAAACCCAGTCCCATGCATCTGTGTGGTTGCAGACAAACTCAGCTGTTGTGTTATTCTCCATAAGTAACTCAGCTGGTGGGTCTGCGCCAACTATTAAAGCCGTTGGATGGTGACAGTGATTCAAAAAGTAGAAAAAAAAAGAAACGCATGTTCACAACAAATATATACTCTAGTCTAACCTTTTAGTGTATCAGCAGAGGTTTAATGTCATTACCTTTGTCCCATGATTTCAGTTCTTAGAGAGAGGGGATAATTGACTTAATGGAGTGCGGCTAATGGATGGTTTATCAGCCAGAACACACACTACACACATGCCATCTTCAAAGTAGACAGCCTTAGCAACCAATTCAGTAATGAGCATTTCTAGTGTTCTAAAAGGAAGGCCACACAAATATGTCATTTTGAGGGGATTATTTAGTAGAATAAAAAAGAATATTGTATAAATATACATTGATTAGTGTGTAATTATATCTCCCACAAGTATTAATCAATTAAAAATAGATAGGTATGGACACCTGTTTGTGAAAGCCACAGCCACTTGCATCTTAATGAAATATCATCCACTTCACCTTGAGCCTTATCTCCTGAAATGAAGTTAACATTATGCCAACTAATGTTAGGCTTGAGCATCCTAAAAGTCATACTTTACTTCTGATAATTAGCTTAATTATATTTTACATCATATCAGAATGTATTAACTATGTGTCAGAGTCCAACAATGTTAGATCCACTTTTATGAAAGTTTCACTCACACCATCTAAAAGCACATAGCTAACAGAGGCTAACAGCAGCCAATAGCAGCCAACAGTAACGTCCTAAACAGCCCACCTTAATATTCTCTCATCAGACAGAGGTGAATTTCTCTGACACATTGACTCATATCAGACTCATGTCACAAAGTTTTACATCTCTACAGTTAAATGGATGTTAAAGCCACATATAGATAGTTCAGTTAAACAATTGACTGACAACCTACTAAAATAGAGAAACACTCTAGGGCAGAAGCTGGAGTCATGTTGCCTACTTACTACAGATGAACAGCAGCCAGAGTCTTTGCGATCACTCTGTGGTAACAATTCAAAATACCACAAAATATTTAATTGACACATATAGTATTATCCCAGATTTATTGCTAAGTGCTGATATTATTCAAATATGGTCAAATATAGTGGGTACAAAAATTTTCATTTTACATTAAAACAACAATAAAACACGTCACGCAGCCATGTTTGCTAAATGAAATGTTTTTAATTTTGTTTGCCTGACTAAAACCTAAAGCCTGATGTTTGTCCTACAATGACCACCACTTCTAGGATTATGCATTTTACTTGGGAGGGGTAAGGAAATAAGGAAATTCATTTGACTACAATCTACAGTCTCCTGGCATCTACCAATGAGATTTTACACACTGTAACTTTAAAGTCCAAATGAGCTTTTTGATTTGAAAGTTAAGCCAAATATGCTTGCATTCTTTATATTGGCCAGCAGGGGGCAACTCCCTTAGTTGTCCTCAGTAGCGTCAAAAATCATGGCTTTGCTCACTGACACAAGTCTTTAACCAGTGTTCATGGCGCATGGTTCCAAATCACCAAGAACACTGTGTCGAAAGTGTTCACACTCATGTGTCATAAGAGATCTTCACTAACAGGATGAAGTCATACTGACTGTGTACATGTTTACTAAACAGTCTGCGGACTCTTATGGAAACATGAATGTTTCTCTCTACTAACACCTCTTCAATGACTGTCATCCCCCACTGTGGTGATTACAGAATAGTCAAAAGTTTTTTTTTAGTTAATATTTACATTTAGTAGCACAATATAAACCAGAATAAAATGAACTTTGAACTTTTGGAAAAGCATACACTGCAGATTTAAAGGACAAGGCAAAAAAAAATAATCACAAAATTAGCATCATTTAAAAAGCAGACAAAAACACATGAAATGAGGTTGAACTGTGTATTTTCTGGCAGACATTCTACAATTTGAGGTAACTTTTTCTGCATGCCTTTTGTTCCACAACAATTTTCAGCACTAGCAATTGTGGTGAAGCCTGATATTCTGCTTGGCAACATATGCCTTCATTTTGAGGACACCTATGGGTGTACCCTTGCCCACAACCCATTTTGAGTAAACACTTGGCAATTAAAAGGTGGTTTGGGGACACATATACAATAAAATAAAAAAATAAAAAAAAGCTATGTCTATACAGCCAACAAAAAGAAGCATGTTTGTGCGTCAGAACTGGAAACTCGTTGAAACACTCCAGTTTTTAAGTCTGGAAACTCTGAGTCAGAAACACCAGAGAACACTTAGCAAGACGGTGGTCCAACATGAACCTTTTGATGTTCAACTTAACATTCAAATGCATCATAAAGATTCATAACGCAAAAGACCGCATGTTAATTTTATTTACGTTATGTTCTGAGTAAAACAAATAACGGTATAATTTACAATAAACTATATAATAGAAAAGTTATATTTGCATAAATTATTTTACAATACACAGATTTACATCCAAGTACCAGTACATCCAAGAGGACCGATGACTAGTAGAGTTTGTAATATATGAATCCAGCCATCTTACACACTTCTGAGTTGTTACAATACATAAAATATGTCTTCATTTTTTTTTCCAGTTCAAGTTAAACACCTTTTAAGCCACCTTTTCAAAAGGTAACGGTGTGACATTGTGCATCAGCTAACATACTAAAGAAAGAGTTTGTTAAACAGTTTCTTAACAATGTATGATTAAGTCTGATTATTACACAGCTACATCCATTGTGATTTCATGAACTTCATTGGAATTTACATTTCATTTAAACCATTTAGTTTAAGACAATATTATTAAATGACTGCCCACTATCCTTCTGTGCTTTTGTGTGCAAAAAGCAATTTGCAGACAACATTTTACAGAGAAGTTTTCAATGTAGAGGACAAGTTTGAACGTGTGGAGTCAGATGTCGTTTTCCTCCGGTAGCCCCACTGCTGGAAGAGTTCCCGGACTTTTTTCCGGAAGTTCTTTCCTACAATAACGTATAGGATGGGGTTAAGAATGCTGTTCAAGAAGGCTAAGTAGGTGAAGATCTGGAGGCTGATGTCCACAGCATTTTCAAAGTGACAGCCTTCCAGTATCCCACCTCGTAAAAGCACATCCACTATGGTGATTATATGGAACGGCACCCAACATATTAGGAAGGCCACAAGGACTGCCAGGACCAAAATGGTGGCCTTTTGTTCCGTGTTTTCAGCATTGAACCTCTCAATTGCTTGCAATTTCAAAGCCTGAATAATATTAAAAGTGCAAAAGGAGATAATTGAAATGGGAATAATGAAGCTAAAAATGATCAATATCACATCACAGAGAATGTGTACTTTGTGATTTGGATACTTCAGATAGCACACAGTACCATACTCAGGGAAATATCCCACTTCCCTGAAGATGAACACGGGTATACTCAGAAGCAAGCCAAAACCCCATGTCAGCAGACACCCTAGTTTAGCATATTTTGTACTGCGCATCCTTCCATGTGACATCGTATGTACCAGCGCCACATAGCGATCGATGCTAACCAGAACAAGAAAGTATATGCTGCAGTAGGCATTGATCTTAATCCCCACATTGATAACTTTGCACATGAAATGACCAAAAGGCCATTTAAAATCATTGAGAATGTTGACGGCCCAGAAGGGCAAAGAGGACGTCAGGACGAGGTCAGCAGCAGCCAGGTTGCTCAAATAGATTTCAGCTATGGTGCATGCCTTCTTGTGGAAGTAGAAGACAATCAGGATGAACATGTTAAGCATAATTCCCAGCACGGAAATGAGCAGAATATACACTGGTTGGTGTGCAGTGAGCCACTCCCAGACTTCATGATCTGGACAATAAGTGTCATTGGTGTTGTTATTGTTTCCATATGATATGGTGGTGCTGTAGTCTGGGATGCTGTAAAGACAAAATGAGACATGAAATAAATAGGCGGTTAAACATCAACAATACATTAGGTTTTTACCTTGAGTTTATGTAAAATACCACACGACAATTATGTAGCTTTAACCAGCACTTAGCTGGCTATTGTCTCTGCAAACCCAACAGTTGCCCTGCTACTTACAATATTTACAATACAGAGATGTTGTTCTTCTTATCTTATTCTCAGAAATGAAGTAAGTAAGTATATTAATGAACAGATGTCCTAACTGTGCATCCATTGTGTGCTGTTTGCCATTCTTTCTCTATCTACCAGGTTCAGTTTTCCAGCTGGCTGATTGCTGAAGAAATGTCCACCCACTGACTTAACCTTTATGTTTCAACAAGAGCAGAGCTAAACGTGAAGGCCTGTAACAAATGTGTTGAAGACATTTCTGGTTGTGGCGCAAGGTACTTTGCAGCTATGACCTTTGTACTGAACCAAAGGATAAGCTTAAAACATAAAGACATGGTTGAACAATAAGCGTGTTTGCACATCTGCATCAAGCTGATCAGCAGTAGAGTTTGGAGGTGCTAATGAAAATCCCAATAAAAACAAACTTTTTCCATCTCTACATGCATGTAAATAAAATGAGTAATGTCCCCATTGCAGCTGTCAGCGTCACTCAAAAATGATATAAGCTTGTGGGAGACTGAACCACCTTGTTCCACTAATGAGCATCAGGCATAGCATGATGTCATTTATGCTTCTTCTTCCTAATTCCAGATCATGTTACCCAATTGGGAATCTGTTCTTTCAAATCATGCTGTATGTACCCTACGCTTACATCCATGTGTTTGAATGTTTAAGATCTCAGCTGCCATTCAAAAGACCAGTTAAGACCACTGACAGTGGCTCCAAAGTTTGTTTCTGTTGGTGTAAGGAGCAGTTTGCAGCAATGTGGCAGAAGTAACAATGGAGGGCAGAAGTTTCTGTTAAAATAACCAAATGTTTGACATGGATTAAATTGGTCTTTAGACGAACACGCTCAGGCAAAACCTGAGCTCACATATGATGTATTACAAATGATGTTGTTTTAATGTACAACAAACAAGAATGAATGAATAACAAAATAAAGAGAAAAACATGCTTCTTCCGGTCATCATCGATATGTAACTCTATACTTCTATATTCTATATTACACCCAAAAAGACATGATGTTTTTATCTTACTGACTGTAAATACAAATGTAAGATGTTAATTTTAGCAGCAGCTGTCAGCTATCAGTAGTAGTATTACCTGCTTTACACACAGAGTATATTTAACCTGCTTGAGCATATGGTTACTGACAAAACACTTCTAAAAAATAAAACAATTGGAAAATTGTTCTCCATTCTTAAAGGATTTTTTTTTGGTTATATCTCACATGAAAGAAGAGAAAACAGTATATTTGATTCATACATACCTTGTAGGTCTCAGAGTCATTTTCATAAGTATGTTCAGAAGTCCTGCTGCACTGTTAACAGTTAACTCCCCCACTCTACTCTGCCTGTCTCTGCCTCACGCTCCTAAAGGAAACTGTAATTAAAGTGATGTCACCAAAAAAAGAAGGCATGGCAAAGGCAAGACACAAAACCTCACTTCTCTCATTTCACATTCAGTCTGAATGCTCCCTGTCGCTTGAGTCTGGGTTGCACCTTATTCAAACATGCACTCATAACACGAAACAAGCCATACTAATATGAAAATTAGACAAAAACAAAAAGAGGAGCACTGTAGACTCTGTGTAAGCTCATTTTGTTAATCATTTTGTCTTATTTTGTTTTTTACATTATTCACATTATTATCAGAGTTGGTATTATACCAGAGCAGACATGGGGTTGAAGGCCTGTTTTTGGTGAAAGGAGAAGGTGGCCGAGAAATAAGAAGAAAAAGGGACAGAAGGAAGAGAGAAAAAAAAGGATGTGGGGGACAAAAGTCTAGGATGAAGCAAACAGACAAAAAGGGCAACAAATGCTTTAAATATGTTATGTCCTCCTGCTGGTACTGCAGCTTCTGCATGTGTGTCCATTTCATACTTTGAAGAGGCAAAGCATGAAATCAACAAGGTGGACGGGTGTGTCTGTTACGCGGTGTGCTGTGATACGGGTTTGAATGAAAGCATACACTTTTTGTCCTCTTCGTGTCTTTTAGTAAGTTCTTACACAACTAAATGGTTGTGGCTTGACATAGTTCATGTTTACATGTTAAATGTTTTCTGATCTGATATCTACACTTCTCTAGCTAATTCTGCTTCTTAACGCAGCCAATGACATCTCAGACATATAGACATGGTCAAGCTGATCTGCTGAAGTTCAAATTTAACATCAGAATAAGGAAAAAGGACCTTTCAAGTAACTTTAAATGTGACATGGTTGTTGGTGCCAGATGCGCTGTTCTGATATAATTCAGAAACTGCTGATCTGCTGGGATTTTCCCACACAACCATGTCTAGGGTTTACAGAGAATGCTCTGAAAGAGAGAAAATATCCAGTGAGCTGCAGTTTTCTGGGCAAAAATGCTTTTTTGATGCCACATGTGAAACTATGAAAATGTATTGACTGCTTTGAGATGATAGAAAGGCAAAAGTAACTCAAGTTAACACTTCTTACAACAAAGTACTGCATGCAGAAGAGCATCTCTAAAAGCACAACAAGTCTAAACTTGCAGTAGATGTGCTACGACAGCAGAAGACCACAAGACTGTGACTTCTCTCAGAAAAGAAAACTGAAGTTACATTTTGTAAACTGTACAGTTTGGAAAATTACACAGAAGATTGGAAAAAAGATACAAGGTCTGACGAGCCTCTATTTCTGCTGCCACATTCAGATACTAGACAGAATTTGTCATAAACAACATTAAAGCATGGATCCCTCCTGCCCTGTACGGTTCAGGCTGCTGCTGGTTGTTGACGACCACAGCCTACCGAAATTTCATTGCTGACCATGTCCATCCCTTTATGACTGTGCCTAGTTTAAGATTGCTGCTTCCAGCAGGATAACATGCCATGTCATAACATTAAAATCATCTCAAATTGGTTTCTTGAACATGAAAATTAGTTCACTGTACTCAAATGTGCTATATAGTAACCAGATATCAATCCAGTAGAGCATCTTTGTAATGTGGTGGAATGGGAGATTTGTATCATGGATGCACCACAGCCAACAAATCTGCAACAACTGTGTGATGCTATCATGTCAATATGGAGCAATATCTCTGAGGAATATAATATGGAAACACCTCCCATTAGTACTGTTGGGAAGAGAGTTCCTTACACCACTGAAGTGCAGAGACAAAAGAATCCATTTACAGCACTTTGTAATATTTCTCGTAAGATGATTATTGCAGTGAAGAATGCTGCCAGTTTTTTTTTAGAAGTGCAATTTCATTGGGCATTATGGCAATTCATCATTAGGGTAATCACCATCGCCTGAACAGATAGTTATCATTGCGCAGTATGTTTCCATTTGGTGGACAAAAGCAATTTAACACAGACATGTCAGATTAAATGTCATGTTACTTAATAGTCAGGTAAACAGGTAAAATCCCACAAGTCAGTGAGCATTGTAAAATGCAGATTTGTTCTATCCCAACTCACTGTATTTGGGTACAAAATAAGCCTTAAATCTCTGTTGATGTTCTTGCGATTGTTACTGATGCTGGCTGGTCTTCCTGGTGTTAGTTTCAGTTTCAGCAATATTTTAACCAGGATGTTTTACATGTCTATTAAAATGTCATTTTAAAATTTCAGGGCTCAAAATATTCAAAAACACTTTTACTGAAAATACAGCCCTGATCAAAAGTTTAAGACAACTTTAAAAAATGGCATAAAATCACATTTTGCATGGTTTGATCTTACCAAGATTCCAAGTAGAGCTTCAACATGCAAGATAAAGAAATAGGAGTGAGAAACATTTTTTAAGCAAGCAATTTATTGAAAGCAATGCTTAAACTGCAACAGGCTGTTTTACAGCTGAACAAAAGTTTAGGACCACAACTCCCAAAACAAATAAAACAAAAAAAACATAAGCCCCCCAAAAACAGAAATCTAAGTTTCCTACATGAACTGAGTAATGAGTTGCTCCACCGTTATTGTTGCGGCACGAATAAAATTTTGTTGCGGCATGCTTGACGCAAGCGTTTCCATGAAGTGAGTGGGAACATTTCTCCAAGTGGTGAAGACGGCCACACGAAGGGCATCTACTGTCTGGAACTGTTGTCCGTTTTTGTAAACATCCCTTACCATCCATCCCCAAAGGTTCTCAATTGGATGTCGTTCAGGGGAACACGCAGGATGGTCCAAAAGAGTGATGTCCCTTGTCCTGCAGGCTGTAGTGTTGTCCTGTTGGAAAACCCAGTCGTTACCACATAGACGAGGGCCTTCAGTCATAGCCAGCAGCTGTTTGATGCCCCTGCACCTCCTGAAGCTCATTTGATCCCCTGAAGGAAAAAGCACTCCAGACCATTATGGCGCTCCCTCCACTGTGGCGCGTATAAAACATCTCAGGTGGTATCTGCTTTCATGCCAGCAACTTTGGAAACCATCAGGACCGTCAAGGTAAAACATTTTCTCATCAGAGAATAAAACTTTCTTCCACTTTTCAATGTCCCATGTTTGGTGCTCTCTTGCAAAGTCCAAACGGTCAGTTCTGTAGCGTTCAAGGACACGAGGCCTTTGAAGACGTTTTTTGTTTTTGAAGCCCTTCAGTCTCAGATGCCGTCTGATGGTTATGGGGCTGCAGTTGGCACCGGTAACGACCTTAATTTGGATCGAGGATCGTCCAGTGTCTTGACGGATCAGTGCTGGTGAAAATTTTTTGGGTCTTCCAGGATGATTTAAGAAATTTGAAATGACTGTCTCACTGCCTCCTACCTCAGCAGCAATGGTGCGCTGCGAGAGACCCTGCTTATGCAGTTCAACAACCCGACCATGTTCAAAAAGGGAAAGTTCTTTTGCCTTTGACATCAGAACGTCATGACAGTGTGACAACCTGACAGAAAACGACAATGAATCCACATTTTTGCACATATTTGACAGGTGTCAAACTCCAGTCCTTGACGGCCAGTGTCCCTGCTGCAATACACCTGGATAAAATTATTAGGTCATTACCAAGACTTTATAGAACTTGACTGCATGCTGAAGTGGCAATTCAGCCATTTGATTCATGTTGCAGCAGCTTATGAATGAATGAATGAATGAATGAACATAATGCAAAAAAAGGACTTTTAGAAGTACATTTTTCCATACACTTGCATTCACTTGAGTATGATTAGGGTTCCACCTCAGCATGCAGTCTGTTCTTGCTAATGACCTACTAATTTTATTCAAGTGTGTTGCAGCAGGGACATATGGAAAAGCTTCAGGACAACGGCCAGTTTAAGCATTGTTTTTAATAGATTGCATGCTCAAAAAATGTTTTGTCTCACTCCCATTTATTCTTGTTGCATGTTGAAACTCTACTTGGAACCTTGCTAAGATCCAACCATGCAAAATATAAGTCTTAAACTTTTAATCGGGGCTGTACTACCAACTGAAGAGCCTTCTGCATGTTAAATGTCCACTGTTACAGCTTATTCCTAAAATTTACAGACACAAAGCTACTAGACTGGTGTCTTTATCAACCGAACAGCACTTTACAGGGTTTTCCGATCTTCTCTTTGGTGTGTTTTAAACAAATGGCAGTAAAGCCCTCGATTGTTGTACAATCCAAATAAACAAATTAAACAACATAGTCATCGTGATGTGTTACTACCATATACCAGATGCTTTTCCTCAGGGTGATGTCCATACTAATCTTATAATTTCTAAACAGTCTCTCTTATCGTTCACACTAACAAGATTTTCTGTAAACAAAAAAGGCTAGTGTCTATGTGACATATTACTAAAAAGCACCAAAACGAACTAAACGGCTCTCCCATTAAGCAAGCACTTATCTGTGGACTGAGATTTTCATATGACTTGCAGATAACATATGGGTGCACAACATGGCAATTAGAGATACGTAATGAGATTTCGGCTGAACACAGAATAATAGACCGAAGGTCATCTTCAACTTATCATTGATTTGAAGAGACAAAGGCTTAAAAGCTGTGTGGAAACAAAGCTCGTGTGTCTTGGTCATGCTCTTAATGTGCAACAGATGCATGATCACAAGGAAGTTAGTGAATAGACTGGTATTCTATAATAACATGTGAATCTTACGGAAAACAATGTTGTAATAGTGCATTTCACTTCCCCACATCATGTTAGTCATAGGGGTGACACAGGCAAACTGTTGGACTATTCGGTTTAGTTTTGAGAGAACTGTTATTGTTATATAAGTATGTAATTAGATTGGTGAAGAGTGACCTCAGTTTGATCTCTGGCAGGTTTGATCCCTGCAGGCAGAGTAACGCAGTTAGCATTCATTTGTAGGCAGATTCCCAGCTGGTGTCTTTGGTTTTCCTCCCAGATGTGTCAGTGTTGCAGTAAATAGGTTGCTTCCTTCTTTCCTCAATCACCATTTCCTCATTTCTAAAAATATTATTAAAATTCAGTTGTTTTATTTGATGCCTGTTTATGCACTTGCATGATACATTTCTCTATGTGCTAAAGAGGGTATAGGCTCCACTGACACAAAAGAACAAAAGGGCTTAATTCACACATTTGTTGCAAATAATGCATACCCCAATTAGTCAAATTAGGGTTGAAATATTTAGTTAAGAATTGTGTGCTCTGGTAATGCTGTTTTTGAAGATTGCAGAACAATTTTAAAAGAGTTTTGGGAGCTTTTGGAGTTTTTGTCTGACATCTCTCCAGAAATTCATGTCGGCAATTTGTTTGTGTATTGTTTTGTGTCGATGGGTTTGTACTAGTTGTTTCCTCCTCCTTTCACAGAATTTGGAGGTTCCAAAAGTTTTGTCTTAAGCTGAAAAAAAAGAGAGATTAAATCAGAGAACCTGTTTTGATATGCAAGTAGACAAACAAACAGCCACTTTAAATCTCTTTACGTCCACTGTAACATGTTGTTTTAAGGTGGAATGAATGTCCGTCTGGGTTTCACATTTCCAGCTGGAAAAACAATAGATCCAAAGTCTGGTTTCCTCATTTTGAATAACTGGAGGAAACTTCAATCTGGATCAACTGCCCATGGCCAGATCACAGGTTAGAATGTGGGCCCTTATGAACAGAGTTTCCATGTTAGAATAAAAGTGTTTTTGTTTTTTTTAAGTCTTAAACTCACAGCCCTGCAATGAAAATAGCATTTGATGTAAATCTAAATTCTGCTCCGTTGCCTCTGAAGTATGGGCTTAATATAAACGCAGCGGGTAAAAAAAAAGGCAAGTGAGGTTTCCTGCTGTATCACACTGCTTTAACATAACATAAAAATTAAGAGAGGAAAATATTGTCACAACTTTGTTTGTAAGACTTAAAGCTACAGAGACATCCCATAGCTGTTAGCGGGGGTGAAAGTAATTGCACACATTGAAAAACTGTAACAGCTATCTTCCTTCCTGAAAAATCTCCAAAACAGACTTTAAAGAGTTGTATTTTAGAAGATGAATTGCGCCGCGTCTATTTTAATTCAGAAATAGCTCATGCCATGCTTACAATGGTCATCCCAATGACTCCGTAACAATAGTACGGCGAATGTACTGCCAATGAAAACACTGATGTAAGGAGTTTTGATGTTCACCATCAGAAGCAGAGAGTGCGGTTGTGGTTTCTTTCCACAGTATGTTATGGGATGGTGGAGGGCTAAATTTAAAGAAACATTGTGGAGTTTGTCTCTAATGTTTTTAAGATTCTTGAGATTCTAAACCATTTCTCTACCACTGGTTAAAAAAATAATCTAACACAGTGACTAAGCAATGATTGACTTGCAGTAACTGTTCTAAGGTCTTTTTTCAAGTATATTTTTCCAGTGATAACCGCACAAGAAACACAACTATGATCAGCTCTATTGAATTGATTGGCTATTTTTAGTAAATCAAATGGGAATTTTCTGCAGCGTTGGAAGTGGTACAAAATGTGGGGAATTTTTTTTCGATTATGAATTATTATGATGAATGATAATGAGATGTAACCCTAATCCTGGCCCTTTGATTACATACAACTTTTGTTTTTTTTTTAAACAGATAGTTCCTTTAAGGTGCATTTCACCTTAAAGTAACTATCATGGTGTGGTCCTCAAGAGGGCTTACTGTTATATTGTTAAATAAATAGGCACTGCAGTCAAACACATCATGTACAAGCGCTGTTACAAGCAATTTTAACAATTATATAAATTAATTATATAAATATGAAAGCAATGCAAATCCATCCATCCATTTTCTTCAGCTTTTCCGGGACCAGATTGCAGCCCACAATGCAAATCAAATACACAAAATTCAATTAGATAGGCAGATGCCACCATACTGGCTGCCACCAGGAAGCCCCAAAGACGACAGAAGGACCAGGGATTATAAGATATCACTAACACATAACAAACAAGAGAACAAAGCAAACCATATGATAAAGTACAAAAGAGGTAAAAGAATAGTGGGTAATGATCAGTGCTTGAATATAATTAGAAAAATAAAATAAAACAATGATCGTCACACATAGTATAAATATAACAAGTCTTAAAAAGGAGCTTTGTGTTACATACATATGATATGTGGTTACTAAATTCAGATATTCAAGTCAACGCAGATCAGGCAGCTACAGGTTTATGGTTCCTGAAAAAGTTTTCTCTGTACAAAAAAAATTAAACAATAGATCAGCCGGTACTCCATTAATGCTAAATTTCATGGTGCACTTCTGTGGAAACATCCAGCCCCAAGTTATCAGTTAATCAGCTAGGGTCACTCATCCAGCCTTGAAGAGGCACTTCTGTTTAGCTTTGCTACAACACACCTGCACCTACTACATCAAGTGTAAAAACACACAGGAAGTGACAAAACCTCAGAATGTAGCTTATAAATGGTACATTTACTGCATGAATCGAGCTTGGAGTGCTGTGGTGAATCAGCCTTCTCTACTGAGCAAGACAACGAGGCCTTGTGCCTTATGTAAAGCACCTTCCACTAACGCACCCACTATTCCGAGTAATGCTAAATCTCACAAGGACCTAAGAAATACATACTTTTATTTACATAACATAAAATAAAATGTATTAACTTTAAGAGCCTCTGAGAAAAAAAACCTCTATAGAAACAAACTTAATCAATTGTCTTCCCCAGTTTATTAACCAAAGTTTTATAGACTTGCAAACTTAAAGGTCTTTGAGTAACAGGCTACATATCTGTCTGCTGCTGTTAGTTATGTCTCCGAGTGTGCAGTGAAGTACATAACAAATGTCTGGACGAGGGGGCGGAGACGCTCACGCTACTCCTCGAAAATACTCAGCTCATTTCCTGTCTCCTTCTGCCTGTCTCAAAAGATTTTTTCCACGTTGTGAGCTCCATTACTCAGTGTCCCACCCCCATCACCTCTTCCATAACTCCACAAGGATTTGAGACAACAGGGAGCAGCTCCGGGTTTGTATCATTTTCACAGCTGCCTCATACACTCTGGGCTTTTGCGAGGAGAGTGAGTAACCGCTTATAAGAAGTGGAAGGAGTGGCCACGGGCCTGTCTGAAACCACTAATGCAACTTTGATGAGCACTAAACCTTGGAACACAAAGCCATTTCTTCAAACATCAAAAATTCAACCAGTGCTACTCAAATGTTCCTGGCAGATAATATACAGACCACAGAACACTGCTGTTTATACTGCTGGAAATCCACAGCTTGTGAAATAAGTTGCTCACACATACCCTCTGTTACATTTAATATCATTTAATTTAATAAAGGCAGTGCAAAATGTTGAAATCAATAAAAAAAAAAGACAATCCAAACCAACCATCACAATTATTGTGCAAGACCTTGAGTCAGCAGTAAGCGGGCAGCCACATACTGAATGGCGTCTGAAATGTACTTCTTTTTTTTGCCCATGGTTTGGATGTTAGAAAAATAAACATTTTTAAAACTTTTAAACGTTTAAAATCCAGGAAATCTGCCATTTATGGTACTTCAAGTGTGTTTGCGTCAACTGACTACAGTGAAAGTTTGCGTGACGGGCTGTGTATGTTCATAGTTTACAGAAAAGGGAACGAGAAGTAAACTGTGGTAGAAAATCACTTTATTAGGGAAAAATATTTTATCTTCCGATGACTTGCAAAGTACGTAATCGTAATTATAACTCATGGTTAAGATTTAATAGACATAAAGTATTTCAAAAGGTCAGTCTTTTATCAGCAGAGTCTCTGAGCAAACAGACTTTGGAGCTCCTGTCTGTGCTATTCTTGACACTAGCTATGTTTCTGCCAGACCACCTCAGCCAGTTATTTAGACTAACGTTTGATTTTTGAACAGTTATTTTTAACAGCTTTCTTTGAAAAGAACCACAGTGCAAATTATGAGAAAAGGCTAGTTTTCTATTCTGACACTCAGGTTTCTGCAGCATACAAACACACTATCTCATTTGTTTTTTTCATGTTTTTCAATTTCCTGTAAAAGAATGTCTGCAAACTAAAATGCAATAACTCAAACAGGCTTGTTTTATTTTGATAGTTCAAGCCTCAAAACAGACATGCCTATCATCTGGTCTTGTTTTGAAATAAAAACAAACAAACACTAGTCTCACGTTTTCTGCTCTCTACGGGCTCGCCACACTTACTTGCTTTGTGGCTCTTGAATGTCACCTGGCGTTCTCCTTTGCACATCTACAAGAGGACTCTGTCACTTAAACATAGACATGTTTTTTTTAGGCACATCTGATGAAACATGAGTCATCATAAGGTGCTCGTAACACGGGATTTGGGAGTGTTTGTTATTTGCAGACAGTCAGAAAAGACTTCAAGGTCAATATTAGCTTTAGAAAAACTAAACAGTGGTGATACTTTGAAAGGAAATCACAACTAGGTATTGCTACGGTGTATCCTTACCAGTCAAAATGTTCCTCTATTTTAAAAAAAAAAGCTTTCAGAGGGCCTTTAAAAATGCAAAAGCACCGTTTGTTTATTTTTTACTTTGTTTGTAAAGAGTTTACTACTGCAAAGCAAATCCTGTGATAAAACTAGGAAAGATAGATTGTGAAAGTGTGGAATTATGTTTTGAGACAAAGGCAGTCTGTGTGTGATTATAATTCCAAAGGAAAAGATTCTTCAAGTATCAGAAGACTCTGTGACATGATCCTTCTTTGGCTGCTCCCCAAGCTGCTTGTATTTGAAGGGTGTGACCCTGGCTTCTGCAGGGGTGGGCCTCACAACATAAAGTACAGACCGCACTTTGAGGAGAAGCCTGGATCTTGAAAAATGAACAGGGGGAATCTCACTTTAAGCTTTTTTCATCTAAAAAAAAATGTATTTAGTGTCAAATTTAAGTCTCAGTATATCATTATTATAATAAGAATATAATTATAATAATATTCTACTTACCCTCTTTGAAAGTTGTTTAAACATCATTCTTATGCTTGTTACACTTTGTCCTTTTAGAAAACCAAAGGAATTTATTGGAAACACTCGTTACTCTGACTCTTTTGTGTAAAGGATGTAATGTGTCTACTTCGAATCGTCATTTTCCTGGACACCAGTGTTTGAAAAAAATAAATAGGGAGCCATCTGCTGGGCAAAGTATGTAGTGTTCAGTAAATGAATTCCTGAAACTAAACAAATTTGGTGCACATGTATGAAAATAATTAACATAATAAATATCTACACACATACGGGGTCCATGTGACTGTGGTCAGATGTGATATTAACTCTTCCCTGACCAGTTATAGAAAGAAGAGGTACTTTTTCAAAATATAAGTATGTAAAAGAGAAAAAAAAACGAAGCACAAATTAAAGTACTCTGTAAGTAAAGGTAGTGCATGAAGCATTTTACACAGAATAGTCTCGATTTTTATACTCAGTTTTAAAGATAAAGGTGCTCACTGTGATATCTAAGCTATTTCATAATACTGTATATTAGATTATAATTGTAAATTAATTAATGATTGCATTACCGAGTATTCATTGCAAATACAAGAACTTTATTTGTAATGATTGGAAATTTACTCTAAGAAAACTTGCCATTAAACCACTGTCACTGAAACGACCTTACAGGTGTCATGAATCATAACTGGGATGACACATGTAGGAATCGCTACACAGAGAAAACAGTGTCCCGGGGTCACCTGTCAGTTTCAGAGTGAGCTCGAGATGACAGATATCAGCATCGCTCAATTTCTAAACACATGTCAGAAATTCATCACAACACAGAGAAATGGACATCCAGTGTTAATCATTTTCCGTCCTATATTTTGGCTTTTTTTTTTTCTAATCTCAGTCATCTTGTCATTTTCGGTCAGCCTGCCCATCTGTCTCTCTTCGTGTCTCACTCTCCTTATAATGGATCCTGTATTAGCCCCTGGAGTGGTTTCCACTTTTATTTTGGCCAGCAACCATGTCAGTGAGACTCAACTGTGTCTGCCAGTGGACGCATCAGGCAACAGGAGTGAAACATGTCAGTCTCCATGGTGACAGACCTTATGTACTGCATGCTGATATCCACTCACGTTTGGTGTAGGGATAGAGCACAGAAATCTGACACTTATATTTAATTCTAATTAAGTTATATGCGCAATTAAATTTAATAAGCAAATTCTGTATTGTGTTGGTTTTATTGTGTCACTTTGTATCCAATTTACCCATTTGCTTTCTGCTTTCACCTGTCTTGGGCTTGTTTTATTTACTGTTAGTTTTCCTTCCATTAATTTAACTGTATCATAAATCTCACCTGTGTTTGATTGTCTCCACCACCTTGTTCCTGTGTCTTGTTTTGCAATCAGTCCGGGGTGTGTGTATATGTACACACACTTACTGAAGTTCAAACTGGCATTAGAGTGGGAAAGAAATGGGATTTAAGAAACTTTGAATGTGGCATGTTTTTGATGCCCGACAGGCTGGTCTGAGTATTTCAGAATCTGCTGATCTACTGGGATTTTCATGCACAGTCATCTCTGGGGTTTACCGAGAATAGTCTGAAAAGAAAAAATACCCATTGAGCGGCAGCTCTCTGGGTGAAAATGGTTTGTTGATGAGGACAGAGGTCACGGGAATGGCCACATTGCTGTGAGCTGAAAGGAAAGCAACAGTGTCTCAAGTAACCACTTCTTGCAACCAAGGCATGCAGAAGAGTATCTCTAAATGCACAACACATCAAAGCTTGAAGCAACAGCCAAAGACTACACTAAGGATACAGTTAAGCTAAGGATACAATTTGCACTGGCTCAACAAAAGTGGAGAATAGAACATTGCGAAAAACATTGCCTGGTCCCATGATTCTCAGTTTCTGCTACAGCATTTGGATGGTAGGGTCATAATTTAGCTAGAGCAACATGAAATCATCCATCCTGCAATGTATCAACAGTAAAGGCTGGTAGAGGTGACGTAATGATGTGGGGGATATTTTTTTGGCACACTTTGAGTCCCATTTGGATCTTTAGCTCTCAGAATTATTGTCTGATGGCCAAGAAAGATGCCCAACGGTTTTACCTTACCAAGTGGATCATCACGGCCTTGCCATATTGATCCATTTGATTGACCTTTGTTATTATTATTTATTTTATTTTATTTTCAGTTGTTACAGAAGGGACAGACATGACTGGGGGATAGGGAAGGGAGAAAAAAGAAAGAGAAGGAAGGAGGGAAAGAAAAACAGAGGGGAAGATGAACAATGAGAAAGGACACTTTAAAAAAGTAAAATTAAATTAAAAGATAAATAAAAAATAAATAAATGACATAAAACTAAAATCTTTGTGTCTCTTATCAACTGAGCAAACCAGTCTACCTGAGTAGTCTGACCAGCTTGGAAAGAAAGCTGGACTTTAAGTTTTATGAAGATTTTCGTGAAGTTTTTCATGGAACTCAAAAAATCCAGTTACTTTATATTTCCATGCTCCTTGCAGTACCATGACCTGATTGACTGAGAACCTACATACCTACAAGACATATCTACTTGAGTAATGTTGCTGACCGTGTCCATCTCAAATGGCATACACAGTTACAAGATCTCAATCCAATAGAGGATCTTTGGTAAATGGTGTAATGGGACAACACATTTGCAGCAACTTTACGATGCTGTAATGGACCAACAAAGCAAAAAAGGGGGACAAATCCCGCTTTAATTATACTTACAGAGAAACTCCCTTAACTGCCCCTAGGGGAGCTATACAGACACGCCCAAAAAAGCACTGTAAAAATTTTATATATTAATATTTTTTACCACTTTAAATTACGCAATCTTTTAAAACTACTTCTGCCTGAAATATTCATATCAAGTTTTAATTATATTTTCATTGTTTTAACCCTTTAAATCCCTGTATGGGTACAAGAGCGCCACCTAGATTTTAGAAAAAAAAAATATAAACTTAAATATTTTCCATAAAATACATCTGAAGTAAAAATGGATTGATTTACAATTAGGTCTTTAGATGGGTCAAACATTGGCACCAACAATGATTTTGATCTATTATTATTTTTTTGGCAGGAACCAATTTAAAAAACAAATCCTTTAACTGCCCCTAGGGGTGCTATACAAAAAAACACTGTAAAAATGTTATATATTAATATTTTTTACCACTTTAAATGACTCAATCTTTTAAAACTACTTCTGCCTGAACTATTCATATCAAGTTTTAATTATATTTTCATTGTTTTAA
>VURO01001470.1:0-17337 GCA_015108175.1 Pelvicachromis taeniatus
CCTCGTGTGTATATATATGTATACTTCCTTCAATGGGAAAAACAGCATAAGTGAACATAGTTATACAACAGAAATTATATTTCACACATAGTAGTAGAATATGCAAATAATTGATAATATAATAACTGACAGATGAATTACCATCAATTAAAACATGGAGTAAAAAAGTATCTGAAAATCTGAAGTTGTGCTGCATTCAAACCGAAACATTGCAAACTGACAACAAAAGCAAAGAGCATACATAATCCTCTACTGACAATTAGTAAAAACACTGATATGGCCCTTTAAGAAATCAGGTATGGGAGTGCCCTAGCTGAATGAAACTTTGCTCTGACAGCTAAAGGAATGTCGGATTACTATTATCAGACAACTTATGGCTCAACATTTCAAGATAGCTGGCTGATGATTTGTTGATTGGAGTGTGAGCGCTCTATGATGAGAACATCCTTCATGTGAACTACATCAACAGCTGAGAAAGAGATCGAGAAAGAGGTGCTGACAGGAACCAGGACCTGGCCATCAGTATAACTCATGATCTAATGAGAGCTGTATGTGAGGCAAAGCAGTGCCCTCTATGCTGATACCCGCATCCTGCTGTCTCTACATGCCTTTCAACAGATTGAGTTTTGATTGCAGGCCACTTTGACATTTGCTGATTATTACCCAAGTGGACACTTGTACTATAAGTACATATTTTGGTTTCAGTTAGACAACACCACAAGTGTTAAGTGGTGGTCTTTATGTTTTATAAATCAGTGGCGTTCAGTGTCAAACCAGTGAAAATTTTCTAGCCCAAAAGGTTTGAAAACACTTTTGAGGTTCTTAAAATTAAATCAAGCTGAAACGATTTTACCATCAAAACCCTTTTAGCAGTTTCTTACAAGCTTGTGTACGGAGGAGGGTTTCACTGACACACCAAGCTTGACATGTTACCATGAAAATTACAAGCAGCCACAGTAGTGCATATTGAGAAAGGCTTTTTTTGCAACATCAAAATCTCTAAATTGCAGCCCAGCTTATCAAACTACTTTGATTTAATGTCGCTTTAAAAATCTGCAAGTGATTTTGAACAGAATGATTTGTAGAGGATTTGATGTTCAAGTATTTAAAAATTTTCTTTCTTTGAGCTCTGCCTGTTTGCATGTGAGGCTGATATCATTGGAATAAAAATGTGCTCAGTGAAATTTTGATTGAGGTTGAGTTAAAGCTCATGGTCTTAGACCATAAACTGTCGTTAAGGTATGTTAGGCAGCCAAATCATCTGGGTTAGGCTAAGGGAATGTTATTTATGGGCATTATTTATCATCAGCTTTGAGCAGCTTTAAATATAAATTATGAACGTATTTCTTCATAATGCAATAAAGAATTGTAATTGCTAAAATTTGGAACTGAGATTTATGTAGTTTAGCAGTCTTTTAATTAATTATGTCAGACAGTTAGATTCATGAAAATGTTTATTTATCACATGTGCAAAAATGTCCAAATATTCAGAAATGTTATATTGAATTTACATGAAATAAAAGGACAATGTACAAATGTATAACCTATATCGTACTTTCCTTAGCAATACAAGTTCCAATTTTTACTGAATGCAGTTCTACTGAGGACGTTCTCTTTTGGCTTCCTTGTCCGATCAGGCTGTTTTATGTTGTGCAGGGATTTTCTTTCCCTAGTAAGTAATCTGGGAGTCGGACTTGTGAGGCGCTGTCTTTTCTAGTACTCGTGCTGGCTTAACATCAGCTCTTTAAGCTCCCTGGTTCTGTTTCCTCCTGAGCATTCTTTGCTGTTCAGTGTGATTTCGAGTCATCACTTTGGAGCAAAACATTGATGACCCACCACAACAGTGTGGCTCAATCGTATACTCACAACACTTTTTCTTAAGTGCTAGTATCACACAACAAACATACCTGTAGAAACTTATATATTAACAGTTGCCATCATAGTAGATTGTGGTACACCTTTCATTTAATACCTCTTTATGTATGTACAACAACATGGGGAAAAGACTGTCTTGCTAGCCTTCTAATGCCAGTGCACATCAGTTTTACGGCATGAGCTTAGATTTATCTTCTTCATGTTTTGATCAGTCTTATTTTACACTGGATTTAATGCATTCTTAGTCCGTACATAAAAATGTAACTACTACTATTTTTGACACATGTGCATAATTAAAACTCAAAAGAGTGTGATCGCTTTTCAGCATCACCACGCCCCCCAAGACCTAAAATAAAGAAAAACTTGGCGATTGTAATTTATTTTGGTGAGCCAATTCCAGGTATACCATTCTGCCACTATAAAAAATACTTATCAACTCATCAGTCACCTAACATGGAGACCTTTTGTCAAAATGAGAACACAGTGTATGTTGATGTATTCAAGACGCTGAAATCTCCACGATGAAGCAAAAAGCTCAATTCCCTACTGGAGGTGGGCTCCAAATGGCAGCACAGCTTTGATTGTAGGGACAGTAGCAAGCCTCTGATTGAGGTCACACACTTGAAATTGTGCTACAATATTTGCTTCTGTCTATCTAGCGTTTGCTTAAAACTACAGTGAGCTGGTAAACTTGGTGGGCGAGTGGTATACACAAAAGACATACCACAGAAGTCATTAAAAAGAAGGGTTTGGGACATGAGTAATGTTTTTTTTTTGGTCTTTTTATGCATTTTATTGACATTAATTAGAAAAAAGGAATTACCAGCTACCGTTTTTTATTGTGGGACTGAAAAGCACTCGTGTCTCTTAGACTAAACAAGGCAGCTGTTAACATTTGTTTAATTTTCTTTGTCCTCCTGCTAAGTGTTTTCCCCATATTTCTTTTAAGTTAATCTGCTAATGCTACCTTGAGAGGACACACAAGACACTGGCAAATTGTAACACTTTTTGTACCCGTAGCAATCCCTCTGACATACCTCGAGTGCCGTTCAAACCAATGATTTGCATTTGAGTGTGACAGAACCACCCTACTCCACCTGATCACAGGCTTATAGCACAAATCCTACACATCTGACAAAGTAAAGAGGTGGTCTGCCACTGTTTGACACCTACAGCATTGGATGGAATATTCATTCAGTATGAACATGTGGGTGTAAAGGATATTGGTTTTCAGTTTGCCTGCAGCCATGACTATAGTTCATTAACATTTCTTGGCACTGGTACCCCACTGTGGGATTCTGGAAACCTTTATAGAAAAAACTGATTTCTCCAGTGACCAACATTAGCTGTCAGTCCAGTTACTCCCTGTGCTACTCAACCCTACTTGATACTGATAAGCTGGCTCCCGGATGGATATTGTACCCTGTGCTGAATAGGTGGAGAAATCTCGGTGAGGTAGGAGTGGTGATCCTGGTTTCCTGTGGTATAGAGGTGGATGACCTGAACTATCTCTGGATCCCGGGAAAGATGGAGAGCTTGATGAAGAAGAGGTTGAGGGTGGTATCACAGGCAGACCTCGCTGGACTGCAGTTGAGTTGTAGACACCCAAGTCAGCTTGTGGTCGTGACACCACTGATGATGCTGGGTGTGGCACCACAGGCGTGACCGTGGCTGAGTTGGTGAAGTGAGCAGTAAAGGGCTGGTAGGGTACACCTTCCATGCCATAGCGAGGGTACGGCTGCACTGTAGCCCACATATTACAATTAATTGAAGGAGAGTTGGTTAGGTCATCTGGGTCTGCTGCCCCAGATCCAGACTCTGTTTCCATGCCGCCATACATACATGCCTCTCTTGAAGCGATTGCCTCAGTGCGGTATGGATGAGAGAGTAAGGGCGAGTCGTAAGAAGTAGGTGAGCGAAAGTAATGCTCATCTGAGACTGCAGTTGATGTCTCCAGGTATGACCGTTTACATCCAAGCTCCAAGTGTCGCCCGTTATCTGCAGTGTTGTTAAAAAGAAAATTGCAGTTAATGGCAATTGCAGGTAATGGTGTCTGTGACGTTGCACAATTATCAACAGAACATACCTCTGTGTTTGAAGCAGTGATAAAGAAGATTGGGATCTCTGCTTTGTGGGAAGTGAGTAGAAATGGGATCCTGGGAGTCTGGGTTGGACAAAGGAACCCCAGTATCATACTGATAAGAGGACCGTACTTGAGGATGCCCTGCGAGAACGCCTGCTCCCAGTTTCCCCGCTAGGTGACTGTGCGTTGAAATGAGCCTTTGGCGAACCATGCTCTTTGAAATCACTGGATACTCTTTCCTGTACATGAGTAGAAGTGATAGAGTAGAAGTATATTTAGTTTGCCGTGTATACATACCCTCACTGACAGTTATAGTGTCCTAAATGGATTTATGAGATCAGCTTTACTTTCCTGGTTCCTTTTTCTGTAAACATACCCTTGAAGTCTTGAGACACGCAGATCTCCTTCTTCACTGCCTCGGAATCCTTTAGCAAATGGATTGTTTTCTATTTTCAGCTGAGTGATCTAGGAAAATGAGACCTTAATAAAGCTGTTATTCTGTACAAGTCCCTGCTGATGGTGGGCGAGAGCTTTTACATTTCCATTTCATCAGTCTATAACTGTAAGCTCTGACCAAAACGGTCTGACTCTACCCTTTAAAAGCAATAAGATTTCACATTATGTCTTCATACTTTAATTATACTTAATTAATTGATAAAATAATTCATAATTATAATCAATTTGTCATAAAAACTCCCTGAAAAGCAATATGCTGAAGCAAGAGTACATATTGCATATTGCATATTTCTCCCATATTGGCTTCTCTTCATTGGCTAAATTCTTCTCATCACATGTAAGGTCTTGAATGATCAGGCCGCATCTTATCCTAAAAACATCATAGTATCTTACAACTCCAATAGTTAGAGCACTTTGTTCTCGGACTGCTGATTTACTTGCTGGGGCATTAAGAATGTAGACTGGGAGGCACGTAGGTGTGTTCACATGTTGGTGCCATACTCTGTCAACAAACATCGCTTAACACAGCAACTATGTGGCATTTTTGCTCAATTAAACTCAAAGAAGTTCAGAGGTGGGCGTGTCCCAGTAGCTCTAACATCATGTGAAATCTATGGATAGGTCTAAGGCTGTTGGGAGTTTCCAATGACGGACTGAGTCTTTCTTGTTCACTACATTTTTTCATTCATTATATGTTTGGACACCACTTTGGATTTAATGATCAGTTATTATTAAATCTCTCTTCCACGGTGTATTATTTTTCCTCTCGTGCGTCCATCTACCCCAACTGATGCTGAACCCCCTTAAATCTGATTTTGCTGTTCTTCATACTGTCAACAAGTGCTTGCTTAAAGGGGGTTGTTTAATTTTCTGGGTTATCTCTGTATTTTATTGTAGGTTTTTTACCTTCCTACATAAAGTGCCTTGAGGCAATGTCTGTTGTGATTTTGTGCAATATAAATACAACTGAAAAATTGAAAATTTAATCACTATTCCTGTCAAGGTTATTCCTAGTGCAGTACATCCTTCCTCTTGACAATCACTTCCCAGGCATCCTGTTCTGATCACTTAATGTACAGTGAACATGCGCTACAGTTAAGGCTGTCACCGAAATCACATTCTTGGTGGTCCTCCTGTCACGACGTACTGCACTGAGGTTTGGACAATGTCGACTCTTCTGCTGAGAACTGATGTTTGTTCTTAGGGTTTTAGAAAGAGAACATCAGTGAAGACCCTCAACATGAAAGTCAGGTCAGTTTGTGACAGAAGTTGATTGGTGTGTTAACCAAGTTTATCCCCACAGTGAAATTGGCAGTTGCCTGAACAAGATTTGGGGAGTGATCTAAAAATAGGAGGAAGCAAGAAAACAGCTTTAATTTTTATAATCAGTGTTACCTTTTTTTAACCAGGAAGTCCCACTGAGATAGCCATAGAAACTAAAAACATGAAGTTGCATGGTTATGGTTGTTGTTTTGTTTTGTTTTTTTGCTTTACACGGCCAGGGTTATGGTGCTTTTCCTCACACTTAGTTAAACTCTTAATACCCTCTGACTTAAGAATAGCCTGCCAAATGTTTCTAAACCAAAATAAGGAGCAAATAAATATTATAGCTAGACATACCTTGTGGTTTTGATAAGAGGTTACGGAGATGAAGGCTGTCTCGTGAAAGACATGGGTGCAGTAAGCAGTGTTCTTTGATCCAAAGGCATTGTTTTCATCAGCTTTGACTATGTGTAGCCTGGGCTGGTACTTGTGCATGGAGTTCAAGATGATCTAGCAATGAAAAAAGAAGGCAATAATTGATTTTCCAAATTCCTAAGCATACCTAATGACATCAGTCAGCTGCAGTACAGCATTAAAACCACAGACAAGTGAATAACATTGATAATCTCATTACTCTCTGACTCCACATCATACCGAAACAGTTCAACATAACTAAGCCATTGACCCAGTTTTCAAACTTCCTGGATGATCCAGTTGAGCATTTGTGAAGTATGGACAACAAACTGGATCCATGGAGATCCAACTCATAAGACAAAGTGATGCATCCTGTGCCATACACTGCGCTTTGCAGCATAGAGTAACTCAGTTTTTCTGTTATGTGATTTTCACCACTAGTTTGGAAAGCTGAACTTAAAGAATGAATCAACATAAAAATGTAACCAGGGTTTAAAATTGGCAATGCAGAATGGTGTCCTGGCACCTTCAGTTAACGAGCAATTAAGGTGATAAATGCAAATTAATGCATATTACTGTTGAATGATTAATAATTTCCAGTGACCGCATGGAGATACTTATTGAAATATTGATATTCCACTGCCTTGTCCCTGTGTGTGTAAAATAAAGTGACGTTTGCAGTATTTCATCTTATCATCTTGCTAGCGCTACCTAAGAAAAATAAACATACATTTATTTCATTTTAAAAAGCAGAAACTAATATAAGAGGGCAGTAATTTCAAATGTAACTTTTCAAACTGCTGAACAAGTATCAGCAAATACACAAAGTGTCCCTGTGCAGTTTGTAACACAACATGGCTGTTAGCTATGGTTGTATGGTTGCTATATTTCCTGGGGAGTGAAAAAAAATGATAATGCCATAATAAGAGATGAAGAAAGATTTACCAAAGAGAGGACGGGAGGAAGCTAAGATGATTTTTAGAGATATGGATTACTCAGCAAATAACATTTGAATGCTGACTTTGTGTTCCTAAAAATAACAAACCATAATACTGTACCAGGGGTGGAGGCTAAAATGGTTAGTTTGCAGTACTGTTGGAAAGATTTGCAGTAATGCAGTATGTTGGACTGGTACAGAGCAGGCTGTGGTATTCGTGGTTGATGATTAGAGTCACTCTTCTGACTTTATATTAGCTCTATAGCGTCAGAGGCTGAAGGTCTGGCTAAATCCAGAGCAGCAGCATATGTCAGCTGATTCTGGAGCTAACACAAAAAGTTGTTATGTGACTTATTTTCAAGCAATGGAAAATAGATAGTAGGTATCATCATTTACAGTGCTGTGAAAAAGTATTTGCCTCCTTCATGATTTCTTACATGTTACATGTTTTGTATATTTCTTACACTTAAATTGAACCCCCCTCCCATGAATCTACTAAATTAACCACATTTTCAAAGTTTAGTGAAGTTTAGTTTCATTAGCCACAATCGGGCTTCATTACTGCCAGACCTGTTAAATCAATAAATAGAATAGAAATGTGACAAAGTGAAGTAGCCTCAAAGATTTCAAAACGTGATTGTGCCTCGCTGAAAAGACAAGGTCACTGACATCTGTCAGTCTGAAAAGACTTACAAAGTAATTTCTAAGGCTTTGTGATTCCAGCAAATCACAGTGAGAATCATTTCTGCAAACTGAAAATGGTGGTGAACCCACCCATGAGTGGCTGGCCTGCCATCAGTGACTCATCTAGGATGTTGTAAAAGAACCCAGAACAACATCCAAAGAAGCCTCACTCGCCTCAGTACGAACAGTAAGAAAGAGACTGGACAAACATGTTGATGATCCCCAAAAATATTCTGTGGACTTAAATCTGATCGAGATACTTTGGTATAACCTTTAACACACTGTTCATGCTTGAAAAGCTACCAGCGTGGTTGAATTAAAACAATCCTGCAAAGCAGAGTGGGCCAGAATCCCACACATTCATCTGAAAGCCACTTCTTGCTGCCAAGGGTAGCACAACCAGTTATTAGGTTTTTCAAAATGGGCCAGGGAGGTTTGACTAACTTTGTTCCTTTTATACATTAAATCATCACTTAACAACTGCAGCATGAAAACTGTCACCAAATATAGTCATAATTACAGTTTTAGTTGGTCTCTGTGCCCTTAGGAGGTATGTCTAAAGTATAGTAAAAGCACAAGTGTGACACTGCGTTTGTTGGTTTGTGTGTGTTCACCAATTTCAAAAGGTTGGGATGCTGTTTTTTCAAATACAACATAGTAAATGTTTAAATTAAGACATTTTAAAAATGTCATCAAAAATATGAAATTATTTTGAATTTGTCTCAAAGAAGTCTAAATTGGGACAGTGGCAGAAAAGGCTGGAAAAGTAAGTGCTGTAGAAGCATTTTGGAAATAATTTGTTTAACTGGAAAAAGATCATTAACAACATTGGCTTTAAATATGGGAAGTGGTTCATCACCATCTCCAAAAAACTTCCAATTTTGGAACAATTTTTGGTTTTAGAATAAGATGTAGCTCCACCTAGACATTGTCTTTTTCAGAAAGAGGCCTTGCATATTTCAGCAAGACAATTCTTAACTGCATACTGCATCTATTACAACAGCACAACTTTACAGAGGAGGACTGCATGTCCACTGCAGGAGGAACAACCCAAAATGAAATATATCACAGAGGAAATCAGAGACTGTTGAGCAGCCAGAGACCTCTATCACACAACAGTGGGGATCACTCCCCTCTCCTCATTTCCCAGATGTTATTTTTTTTGGACTCTTGTTAAAAGGGTATGCTACACATTTGTAAATATTACCCTGTTACTTGCATTAAATTCAAAATGACCTTATTTGTTTCTTAAAATGGAAATGTTTTTCAGTTTAGACATTTAATATGTTTTCTATGCAAATCAGTGCAACTCTTGTGTCACATTCATGTCTTCCTGAAAATATTAAACAATGAATTTCAGTGTATATCTTAGACTGTATAATGTCAGTGTGTAGCAATTTTAAAACAGACCTTTTTAAAATGTTAACATCATCTTGGAAAACCTTTGTGGCTGAATGCCCTGCAGGCCAAATTCTCCCACGTGCACACTGTGCTTGTTTAAGGACCAAACATTTCCCATGTGTAATGTGATTACAATTATTGAGTTGAGTGAGAACTTTGTCTTGATTTTTCATTTCTATCACAGGTGAGTGTTGCTATGTATCAGTATATAGCAGGTGGCATGTGTGTAGTGTGTGTAGTGTTTAGATTGTTAGGTATCTGCAGGTCAGCTCAATAGCGTCACTCTTCTCAGCACAGCCCAGTGCTATGCTCAGTGAAGCGTTAGCAACAGTAGGGCAGGGTCAGCACTAGTCCAGCTCTGTCGGGGCTGATAATCGTCAAGCTATGCACCTCGGCTCCCTTCTTCTTTTTCCAGACACTCTCCTGAGGAGTCTTCACCTCCAGGGAACTCCCAAAGAGAATCAAAGGTTGAAGAGGGCATGGGGAGCTAGGCTCAGGTTCAACAGTGACCAGCTCCTCACTCACTTACTTCTGTTGCTGAGGCAGGGTGGAGACAGAGATAAAGCTATTGGCTGATTCACTGGAGGCTCTCTGTTGACCTTTGTCTGCTCTGCTGTCTGGCTGCTGTTTGGGGGTGATACTGGAGACGCTTGGGTGACTGAAAGCACTGATCAGGGAAGCCTTCTTAGATCAGTGAAGAGTTAAAGAAAGCATGTGCTTTCATCTCAGCTGATAAATAAATGGGGATTACTTGCGCTTGAATTATTTTCTGTAATAAAGTCAATGATTTCACTGACCATATTACAGCCTGTGAAATAATTTTAAAATGTTTCTTTCTATTACAACAATGGGTCGGATGATGTTAGGTGAGAGCTGGATTCCTAGGAAACTCAGACTTAACCCTTAAATATATTATTTCTATTGTTAACATATCTCTATATTTTTAAATGAATTAATTAATAATTAATAATATCCTGGAAAAGCACTTAGAGAAGTTATAAATGTACAACAGTTTTTTGTTGTTGTTGAGGTTTTAAAGATGCCTAAGTGACAGATTAATGGACTGTATCAATGTCAAAATGATAAACGCATTTGTTCTTTTATAATACTTTCCTACACATATACATATTTTTTCATGAGTGCTTTCTATCCAACATTTACACACAGTCATACTCTGATGGATACACTGGAGAGTGACTTATTCATTCCTTAAAAAACATCTTTTGGCTAACAGTAGCTAATCCTGAGTAGCTGATGTCCTTTTGCTGGCAAGAACGAGCAGACGGTTTCCATTGGTGATGTAGAACCCTTGCCAAAAGTGGATAGTAGTTGAATTAACGCCTGTAGAAAACTGTGATGTCACCAAAATCTGGAGCACAGTATTCTGTTTTTCAAGGCATGAATTGAAAAAAGAAAAGCTTTGATCTGTGTTTAAGGGTTTGGTTGACACCTGACTCATGATTAATTATAATTGGTTAAAGCGCTATGACTGAAGCAAAGTGGGGCCAGAGCCACTGAGTTGGTAGCTTTTTCCTTCCAAATTCTGGTTTTCAATTCCATTGCAACTGTAGGATCTAGTCTATTTAGCCTTTTCTATTGGTCATTGAAGCACAGGTGCTACATCTTCAATGTGATACCTTATTTCTAAGCCCTGGTTCTAGCCCTGGATAAAACATTATATAAAATATTAAGAATGTCAAACATTTAAATGCTGTTTTTGACCACCAAATCGACTGTAATTACAATATTATATTATCTTATGAATTTCCAATATGAGAATTTTTCTATTACAATTAATTTACTACTGAACTTGATTTGTTGACACTACTAAACAGCCTGTGAAAGAAGAAAAGAGCTACGGTCAAAAGTATCATTTTCACATGATATAAAGAGCATAATCAGCACTAAATGGGAGTTCTGTCATTCTACTTCAAGAGGCACTGTTTTACTGCACACCTCCTAGTCTGGGTGTCATCTGGGCCCTGCCTGGCCTCTAACTTGCTCTGTCCTCATTACTCGCCCTTATCACTAGCAAGGCACTCAACTCAATCTGACAGCAGGCCCCGCCACTGATCTGAGAGGTTATGAACCTAATGAGCCCGCCCATTGATGGGATGGCTTCAGACAAGCTATCCCAGGATCCCCCTGGGGAGTGCTGCCACAGTCACACTCTTCACCTCCCTCTGCAGTTCTCTCTCTTATGCACTTCATCTCTTCATTCCATCTTTCCATCAAGAATCAGCCTGTGAAAAACAGCATGACGATATTGCTGCTCACATGTCTATCAGTCAGATATTCAGTTCAATTCACTTTTATTCATACAGAACCAAATCACAACAACAGTCGCCTCAATGCACTTTATATTGTAAGGCACACCCTACAATAATACATACAGAGAAAAAACAGGCAATCATATGACCCCCTATGAGCAAGCACTTTGGCGACAGTGGAAAGGAAAAACTCCCTTTTAACAGGAAGAAACCTCTGGCAGAACCAGGCTGAGGGAGGGATAAAAGACATGCTGTGGAAGACAGCCAGGGATTAATAACAAGTATGATTACTCATCACTTTAGTGTTAGCGTATTATTACATTTCACTGCAATGTTTGTGATATTGCGTTCTCACAAATTCAGTACATTTTAAAATACGAGGGCTTTAAAACATAGACAGCCAGCTATAACTAACAAATTTTTGGGGGGGTTAAGCTTTTGGTTCCACTTTTCATTATCAAACAATAACATGATAAATATTGATATTGACAAATCATTATCATTGTTATGATTTCTGTTTACTCAGTATAATTAAAAAAAAAAGCTATATTAAATGATTTATATATTATGTATTGTATCAAGGCTGTGATGATAATAATACATACAGTTAGCTACGGGGTAATTGTATTATTGTAGGATCTACCTTAGTTGTGTGATTTGGTGCTGTATAAATAAAACTCATCATCTCATGCATTCAGTCTCTATCCACACCTGTGGACATAGGTCAGCAGTTTTGCTTTCACATTCTGCTGTCTTCACCTTGATGCTGCTGAAATCTGTCAGTCAGTCTCTTGGTTCCTACTTTCCTTGCCGTTAAGCAAAGCCAACAGAACCTCATCATTGGGAAAATACAGTAGATTCTGAGACCACTTAATCTGACACCGTCCACACCATAGTTGCACCTAGTTTATATTGGCTATCCAAATAATGTTTATAGATAGATGTAGAATGTACGTATAATGAGAGGCAGAACCTTCAGCTTTCAGGCCCCTCTTCTATGGAACCAGCTCCCAGTTTGGATTCAGGAGACAGACACTATCTCTACTTTTAAGATTAGGCTTCAAATTTTACTTTTTGATAAAGCATATGTTAGGGCTGGATCGGGTGACCCTGAATCCTTATGTTGCAATAGGCTTAGTCTGGCGGCTTCACATGAGTATTTCTCCTTCTCTCACCTCTTTTCACTCACTATGTGTCAATACACCACTTTGGATTTAGTCACGAGTACTTCCACAGTGTGTCTTTTGTTGCTGCAGTTGGCCACCGCTCCCCAAGCCTGGTTCTGCTGGAGGTGTCTTCCTGTTAAAAGTGAGTTTTACCTTCCCACGGTCGCCAAAGTCCTTGCCCATCGGGGGTTGTTTGGTTATTGGAGATTTGCTTTAAAATATAAAGCCTTGAGGCAACTGTTGTTGTGGTTTGGCACTATATAAAAAAACTGAATTGAATTGAATGAAATATTATTCATTTTATAGTCTAATCAGTTGCAACTTTACAATAATGTTCTTTTATCATTAGCATGTTTTGTTAACAGCAAAACATTGTTGACTAAATTTGAACTGACAATCAGTGATTTAAACACAGCGCTCATTTTAAAGTGTTAATCTTTCACTCGTGTAGTATGTGTTTCACCCTGTTGGCACCAGCAGATTGACTCTCTGAGCTGATTAGAAAGACTGGCTCTGTGATTGGCTGTGAAATTGACACATTTGAAGCTATGGCAGAGAGAAGGTCATTGAACAGACTGCTCTTAGGTAATGGAGCACCTTCTTTGACAGAATGATTCGGCTGATTCAGATAGTAAATCTTTCATACCAGATGCAGTAACACTCAACAGGCGAACACATCTGTCTAGCAGAGAATCATCTGTTATGTTAACTGTTTAGTTCAACTCTGCACCGTCATAACACTTAACACAAACTAAGTCACTTTGTTGCACTGCACTATCAGCTAAACTTGACACTATACTGATGTTTGTGATGCTGGTTTCATTACTTTTAATAAATCCTTTTGAATTCAGGGTTTGTTTTCTTGAGTCTTAAATATTTTATGTTCTCATCAATTGTGTTTTTTTTTACTTAAACGTTTGGTTCAAATTCATAGATTATTATATTTATTTGATTATCTTTAAAGATATTAAGATATATACCATTCTACTTATTTCACCTATTTGAGATAAATAAAATAGATCTTAGCTTAGAGTCGGTTCTACAGTAGCTATATTAGCAAGCCAGGTTTTTTTTGTAACTCATATTGGAAATATTGAGCCACCCATTAATTTTATTTATCCATTTTAACCTATTGTGAATATAAGTTACCAAGTGTATTCTAAAGATGAGAAGACACGGCATCTCATTCCAAACATGGGATTAACATTTTATTCCCACAGCAGTGTTTGACAGCAAAGCATTACATAATGCTACAGCCTGTAAAATCACTAAAGGCTTCTTTAAATAACTAATATCTTCCATAGCTACTCACATGTCCAAAAGGGTCAAGGTGATTGTTTGTTAGCTTCAGCTTCTGAAATGATACCAGTTGCCGCATCCAGTGAGCTCCAGTGGCTGGGGAGTCAGGGTGCACATAGAGCCTGCCTGGCATTGCTGGCTCAGCCTTCCCAGCCACCATCCTAGAAACAGATTGTGAGAAAAAGAAATAACATGAGACGGAGAAAGAAATTACAAATGGAACAGAGTGCATAGTTGCTTTCAAGAGCCAGTGCTGTTTTCAGGGACTATGCCAGCTTCTTTAAGTATAACATGGATGTACAACACACTCTCAGCCCTCACAGAATTAAATCCTTTATACTGAAAAGCAGTGATCCCTGCTAAAACTTCATTCCTAATTATACTGCTGTAAGGTGTCACTGAGAAACACCAGAACCCACCAACTGCATGCCGTGCCACAAGATCGGAAACAAATGGCTGTAAAACAACTCTGCTTGAAGGTCTGCTTGATTCTTTTTTAAAGCTTTTCCTGGCAAAACTATTTTGTCTGTGCTCAGTATGAAGGCAGGGCCAGCTATTTTGTTGTGCTAATGGATGGAGGACTGTAATGTCGTCAACTCCAGATACAAAATCTCAGCAAACTTGGGAGGTTTTTGTCTTTTCTTTTGTAAGCCCTGCAGTAAGGAGGTGTTGCTGGTAACAGTTACCTAGTTAGGTTACTCTAAATGTTCTGTTCAACAAGACAGATAAACAGAAAAATAATATTTTGAATTATTAGTCTGCAATAATTGTGTGTTCCTCTTTTCTGGATTAAATAAGGAATTAGAAGAATTGTAGTGGATGTCATGCATTTTTGTGAATGGACAGACTTATCTGAAGAGTGCTTCTTCTGGCAGGGTATTATTTAGCTAACACAGGCAAGTACAGATTATTACTCTGTTATCTCTAAGATAACACAGATAACTCTTTATTGTCATTGCACAGTCACACCTGGTACAATAGAACAACGAAACTGGCTAATCTTCTGTGTTTAAGATAGCCGTGCTCAAAATATATAACGTATTCCACATCATTTGTACTTTTTTAAAAGGAACGGTATTAGTATAGTGATGACAATAACAAAGTATTAATATTAATCCCAAACCTTCGATATGCCCCACCCCCCTCCACCACCACACAAACAATGAGATGAGCTGAGGCCAAACAAATGTTGCTGGTGAAGTGACATGGTTGTTTGATAAGCAATTGTAATGTGATTACTTAAATTAGGAACAGTAAAATGCATTACATCAGTGGAGCCAAGCCTACTAAGTACTTCTGGCAGAGACCTGGAGGAGCCCTCCATAACACACAGTAACATGCCTCATCTTGTGTCCTTCAAACTTACCACTTGTTGTCACAGAATTTATAGCGGTGGTCATCAGCCGGGACAATGTCAATAAGCAGGATGTATTTGGTTTTGGGATTCATCCCAGTCATTTTGACCTTGTAGCTAGGAAACATCCTCCTGTTGAAGTACACAAAGAAAACTGTTAGACATGCTCTTTATGTTTCTTCAATAGAATGAAATATTCCCAGGAAAGCTGACCTCAACTACTGCCACACAAATTAGTTCTTAATTGGCCTCAATACAGACAGAATTGTCCACCCTTGGCTTTAGAATTAGTTAGCTTAAGCTCCGACTGTACAGTGCGGTAAAAATAACTTCTCAAATCAAATCAATGATTAAGAATTCTTTCAAAGGACACACGTTTGGATGATTACGTTATCTGTACATGATGTCATACTCCAGAGAAGGCAACACATTTCAATGGTAGTGCTCCGCACTGGTTGTCTTCTTAAGAAAGGTGCTCGTAGGACATTAAAAAAGTTTGAGCTTATAGGAAGAGACCAGTATCAGTGCTGGTGCATTTGAAGATCTGATTTGCTCAATGGCAGCAGCTTAGCGATTTTCTTAAGGGATTTCATAAAATCATAGGATTTGAGAGACAAACAGAAAGTTGCCATCTTGGAACTACCTGAACATTATGTTAATGAAACCTTCTTGACTACTTATCTACATTAAGCACATTACAAATCCAGCATTTATTTGACAAACCTCTCCTTAAGATAGTCCCGTCTGTGAAAAGAAAAGAAAAATCTCACATTTCTTGGCCTGGTAACAATTTGTGAAATGTCACTGAAAGCATGGGAACATGCTTGATCTTTTAAATGTCTCAAATATGTTAATATAGCAGCCAAGGCTATAAAGCACATGAAGGGAGCTACCTTTTGTGACCTCTTCTGGGAAACCAAAAACTTTTTCATTCCTTCTGTGCCAAAGGAAATTTTGAAAAGCCTCTGCAGTCTCTTATAAAGCCTTAAGTGGTTTTTAATGGCACCCCAGATTGGACAGAAGATTAGACAGCTGGCTTGTCACTGGTAAGAGGCAATGGTCAAAAAGGCCTGGAGTTTATCTGCTGGTGTTGCCCATGGTGACACACTCAAACATTGTAATGGACAACCTCACATGTTTTTCTGGGAGGACTGCAAGGCATCAAAACCCCTGTCTCCGTACTTGCTGCTCCTATTGGTGCAAATGCCCATCTTCAAAAGTTCATAGTGCTGATCGTGTTACTGTAAATACTCCATCACGTAAGATGAAGGGGGCGGCGGGGGATTGAGAGCAGGTAATTTAAATCTCTTTCCCAGGCTTCAAATCCAATCAGTAGGAGAGATTAGTCCTGCTATCATCCTCACTGAAAGACGGGTTAATCTTAGAAGAACATTCAAAACAGACCTCTGCTCATCTCTGGCTCCGCTCGCAACACACAGTCGGAGCAGCCTGTGTCAACACATGTGGCCCTTGGATTTGTATAATATGACCATAGCTATCTCATGGCTGACTCTGCTGGGGGATCCAGTCTTGAACAAGTAAATGAGTAAATGCAGAAGCTGTAATGAATAGCTGAATGACATCAGAATCTGTGTTTACATTGGTTCCCTACAAGCATCGCTTTCACTATGCAATTGTGTCCTGAGAACAGGTACTAAATTATCCAGGAAAATTAGGCTCAACTGAATAACCAAATAATGACCCCCGCATAAGAAGCTAGCTACTGGTAACTTTCCCCTGGTAGCTGAAATGACATATAGTGGAAGAACCAGATTAACTGGTAAAAGAAAAGAGAGAAGAAAAACAATGAGTATAAAAACCGCTGATCAAAAAACAGAGGCAAACATATGGCAAGGTGTTCTTGTACACAAGTAACGTTCACCTCTTTAATGATTTTCCTCATTGTTCAGAGTAAAATACACACACACACACACACACACACAGTTTTATTTGAAAGGAAAACTATGAAAGCTATAAACATTCATTTTGAGGCTGGTATCAGGGAACTGTGAAGAGCTGATGTTTTACTCAATAAACTGGATGGTTTCCATACATATACATACATTTTTTGTAATTACCTGGGGGCACTGGGGCTTAAAATATGTAATAACCTACTTTACTTAAAGGACATACAG
>VURO01001470.1:33783-56896 GCA_015108175.1 Pelvicachromis taeniatus
CCTATCACAGTCAGCAGGCAAACTTCGCTGCTACACTTTTCCAAACACTATTAGTATGTGTGAACTGATGGAGGTACAACACAGGTCACAACACAGCACTTGAATAATACAAAGTGATGCCCTGCATTAAAATGTGCTATAGTTAGATGACTTCTTTGGAAGGTATCTGAAGTTATGATTACTTAAACATGGATGGAGGTACAACCCTTAGGGCTAGGTAGCACTTCATAATAACTACCATTAATAAATGATAAACTGATAGTCAAGCATGCTTTGGTTAATAATAATAATGTCCAAATTTGCTTATAATTGCTTTACAGAATATATATTCACCTTGGTTATATTTACATTTTGTCACTATATCTATCTGTCTACCTAAAGCTTTATATTTATATGCAAGTTTAATAATTTTATATATATATATATATATATATATATATATATACCCTGCAGTGTAGCAGGGTTACAGGTTCCATAAAACTGTTCCTGTTTATTTGGCCTCTTTCTTTCTGCTCCATCTCACAAGCTCTGGCGTCTCACTAGTTCCCCGGTGCTTGTATTTAAACAGTGTCATGCCTTTTGTTTTTCTGAAGTAAGCCCCTGGACTCTTTGAAGTGTGCGCCATGTTTGCACTGAGTGCGTTTAATTTGGAGCCCAGCTTGATGATATTAGTGTCAGGGTCAATTGCTGATTTCAGTTGGGCTTTAGAGACTGCCTGGCTGGCGGTATGTAGGCATCATGTGCTGCTCAGTTCAAGATCTGGTCAAACCCATAGTCTTAGTAACATTCACGTACACACTGCAGCTCCTTCAGTTTCTCTGATCCCCGAACATGTGACAGGCCAGACATGGGACCTGGTTATCCTGCTGACTTCACAGACCTGAACCCAGCACAGTGGAAGTACTTGGTCAGACCTCCCATGATCCGAAATCCCTCACTGACTTCTTCCTCCTCACCAAATCATCAATGCACCAGACCCCAGAGTCCATGTTCTAGTTGTGCCTCGGTGAAATCGCTTCGCCATGTGCACCGAATGTGGAAGTGATACATTTAGATTTTCCCTTCTGCCTTTTATGTGGCTCTCAAAAAGCAGATGTGGGTCAGAGATGGCTGGCTCTTATTTGACTCTTGCTTATTAAACCAATGATTTTGTTCAGGAGGAAATGGAACTTCAAGTGAATGAATTCATAAACCTGAGACTTTAAAGGATGTAACTTCTGACCAACAGGTGTTGGGAGATGTGCCAAAAATGTAAGAGTATAGTATCCAACACAACTCGTGCTTTTATGTCTTTTTCTACAAGTTTAATGTTTTTGTCTTTCTGGGGGTTTTGTGCTTGATTGTTTTGTCTCCTTGTGATACTAAAGATCTGATATTCCTAAAACTTGTTGGACAATTGTCACTATAACAGTGCCAGAGCTAAAAGCAGAACAGCAGTAATAATTGTCTGTGACAAACTAATAAAATGCACACATCTGTGACAAATACAGGTTCCCCTGAATTATGTTACATTATTTGCTCAAAGGGTGATTAAAGTTAAGCGAGACTGAAGGATTTTAAGGACTAGTCCCCGTCCTCACTGCTGTAGCCTGCCGGCTTTACTTTGTCACAGGCGGTAATAACTGGGCAGCCATTTGTCGTGCTGCATTTCACTATATCTCTGTTTTTATTGGGTGTGACTGACTTGTTAGCAGTCATCTCAAAGGGTTTCCAAAGACTTGTGCTTAGTTTATTTTCTAATAAAAAAGAGAAAACCATGTGAGTATTGGATTTAACACAGAAGCACTGATGTCATGTGTTTACATGATTGCGTGTGATCATATCTAAGACTGTTTTGTGCATTCACCAAGCAGCTCTGTCCAAAATATAATTAAACACCTCACATTTATTTATCAGTATGGAGATCATACTGGCCATTAATATGGACACAGGACTTTTTAAAACAGACTCCTTTGTGGAGGTGTTCCCGTAGGTCTCTTCAAATGGGCGGTGCTATTAACATAGGGATCACTCCATATATTTGATTTGGCAGATTTTTTCAAATGATGCTACCATCAAAGGTTTTGTTTCTCTTCCTGAGATTAGCCAAATGTGTAAAGCACTACACTATGGAGCCCCCGCACAATATTACTGTACTATATTCTAAAAATTCAAGAGCTGCATTTTCAGGTCCACCTTTGATTCAACACTGAAAGGGAGAGCATATTCACAGATGTGAAGGAGTAGTCAGTAAAGAATTGTAAGACTGGTTCATATAAGAGACAATCGCACAATGTGTTATAAACACTCACTGGAGCCTTTCATTCACAAATATAGAATACATGTACTCTTCCAAGACAGTAAACAGTGACTGGTTATCACTCTTTACTAATCCAAAGAGCTTTCTCTCCTTCTCACATGAGCTAATGCCATGTCATAGAGTATTCTTGTCCTCACATTCAACTTCAACTTATTTAAGGCACAGGTTAGGAATTGGTTATGGATAAATCAAGTGTGTGATCATGTATAAGTTGTATAGTTTTAATGTTTTATTTGGGAATAGACTGGTGTGTATGTGTGAGTTTTGGTGATGGAGTTTTATTATGAATGAATTATGAACTTTTTATGAATTGTTATCATGTTTATATTTTTTGTGTTATGGACAACAGATGGAAAGTAGCCCTTTGGCTATAATCTGGTATGTTTACATTCATGTAATTTTTATACTTGTATGCTCATCAACATGCACTGTCCTAAATAAATAAATAAACATTCTAGGTTTTATTTATATAACCGTGCTGCAAACTGCTAGTGCTGAACACATTAATTTCTAGTTATATGTTTAACAAATGTGACCCCCAGCAGCTCTTCACTGTATGTGTACACTAAACAGTATATCGATTACAGATTTTAGTTTAGTTTTATTGTTTATTATTGATTTTATTTTTTTATTTATATGAATACTAAAATAACTGCCATAATCATTTTGACTAAATATCTGGTCATGATTATATTTTAATAATAAGCTGTACCTCCTGAACTGATTAATTGCTGACGGCCTCTACTGGCGGTTTGTTCTCTGGGTCTTTCAGCCTGCACGTTGAAGGACAAGATAGTCAACCCTGTGTTGTCCCACATTTATCCAAGTGTATGAGTGTTCAGGTGTTAACAAAGCACTTGCATGAATGTCTGTGTAAGTTGTCAGTCATCGAGGTCATGGTAGTCTAAGGAGCTTGGAAAGAAAGCGACTGGACTTCTTTAAGTCTCTTGAAGACATTTCACTACTCATCTGAGAAGCTCCTTCACTTCTAAAACCAAATGTTGGCGAGTCCCAGATATTAAAACCCTAGTAGGAGTTGTTCCTTAAAAGGTTGTTGACCCACTATTGGTCATGTGCCTCATCACAAGAGCCAAAGTGTGCGTGGGTCATTATCAGCAGAGGTTTTGGTTGATACCACTGTGAGATGTTGCATCACCCTGTCATGTGACCTATTGAGATCACCTGACACAAGATGTTAGTGGGTATTGAGGCACCTGGATGGGATCTCAACATTGAATTGTAAGTGGCAGAATGTCGTAATCCACCATGTTGTTTAACTTGTGTTTTGTCCTTGGCTGGGTTTGAAGTGCACTGAGATGTTTCTCTGATAAACCTGCTGCATAGGCGTTGACAGTGTTTTTCCGTCTGTCACTCTATTTCCACCTAGTTGGTGTTTGACCTGTTCTCCTGTATATCTTTGCTGATTTGACGAAGGCCCAGTTGGGATAACCACATGTTTTAAGAGCTTTGTTTACATGTGTGTGCTCCTTTTGTTTCCTTTCTTGCTTAGAAAAAAACATTTTTACTGGGTGTTGCTGGGTCTTATTCCAGGTTTGTGTTCCAGAAGGCAGTGGAAGTCAAAGAGGAGGTACTGGTCTGTTGTGGGCTTCCGGAAAACTTCAGTGTTGTGGTTTATTCTTCTCAATGTGTACAGCACAATCCAGAAATGGCATTGGCATATTGTTCTTTGTATCTTCCCTGACAAACTTTGTTTCGGTCCACTAGGTTGAGAGAAGTCTTTTAATTGTTTTGACCAAGGTGTGATGGAGTGTGTTCCTCACAAGGGGATGTAGGATGGTGGTGAGGTGGCGCCGAATGTGGAGATGTGTTATTAATGGGTCTGAGTGGAATGGATCTTTGGAAGTTCATATATACAGGGTATAACATCCCCTGGGTACAGCTGGTGGCATGTTGGGCGGTCAGTGGCTTTTTTCACGTTGCTGTTGGGAACTGATGACTTTCTTTTTGTAGTTGTTTGTGGGGTCTCGTCTTAAGGCTTTGTAGGTATTGTTGTCACTGTGGAGTGTAGTAATCTTGGTGTGATAATCAGCTGAGTGTAGAATAACACTGCACCTTCCCTTATTGCCTGGTAATATGGTGATGCATCTAGGGATATGACAGCCTTCTTTTTTTTTCTAGTACTGTTAGACAGAGGAATTTTTGCACTGGAGAGGGTAGCTGAGACCTTCATCCTGACTTGCTCAGCTTCAGGTTGTGTTCCTTATCCCTGTGGTTGTGATAAGATCCACCATAGTCAGCTATTGTGAACAAATTGTAAAATCAAGTCCTTTGACTAGCACATTCTTTTCTGGTTCGGTGAGGTTCCAGTGTAATAGGTTTCTCACCCACTTATGCTGGCTATTGTGCCACCTGTGCCTTGTCCACAAACCTAGAAACTTCTTCTAAAATAAGGGAAGGTAGGACACTTGCTCACTGGGGTGGCTGTAGCTTATCAGGTAAAGCAGGTCAATTGATTGAAAGGTTGGTGGTTCGATCCCTGGCTTCTCCAGTCTGAATGCCAAATATCCTTGAGTAAGACACTAACCCCAAGTTGCTCTACAAATGCATTGGAGTATGAATGTGTGTGAATGGCAGATAGAAAACACTTAAGCATAGAAAAAAGTGCTTGTGTGAATGAGGCATGTTGTGTAGAGTGCCCTGAGAGTAGAAAAGCACTGAATAAGATTCAGTCAATTTACCATCGCTTTGACTGAAGCCTTTTATATTGCACATAATCATGTGATCTATTGTTAAACGTGTGTGTGGAGCAAGTGTTATAGTAAACTGGTTCTATATAGTACTTTGTTACTTCAGCACTCAAAGCACTTTATACAGTACAGCCTCATTTAACCATTCACACAGGCACTTTTTTATGCCTTAGTGCTTTTTCATCTAACATTTAAACTCCAATGAACACATCCAGTATCTTACTCTTTGGCATGCAGACTGGAGCCCCGGGGAATCAAACCACAAGCCTTCCAATGAGTAAGTGACGTACTTCCTGTGCTACAAAAAAAATCAGTCAAAACAAGTGTGTTTCAAAGTACACAATTCTTGGAATCGAATCTGACTCCTTCTTATTCTACGTGTTGAATCACAGATGCAGGTAAATAAAGAACACAGACCACTCCCTGCCACATATCCCCATCACTCAACTTAGACCTGCATGAACACCAGCTGGCACTGTTCCATCCACTCAACTAGATCTAGAGCACTTTTGAGGTGAGGGCAGTCATGGAGATGGTCCCCCTGCCCACCAGGTGCTGTACCTCCTTCAATCCAACCGTAACATTTTTCAAGTAAGCAGCAGCATATGCAGTCTTTAAACACAACACCGACAATGATGTGCTGGCACGGGTAGCGAACAAGCCAAACGAAATTGTAACAAATTGTGCATCAAACTATGATACATCATTCGCCTTGCCATAGTCAACACAGAACCATATAGACCCATCTTTCTTTGCTACAAGAACTATGGGGCACTGCGCGACTCTTCTATTACTCCTCTCTCGAGTATAGCAGCCAATTCCTTCTGAACAAGACTGTGAACGCACCATGATGCCAGGGCACACTTCGAAATGGTGCTCTATGAGTGTGGTGTGACCAGGCAGGGGAGAGAACACATCCACAAACACTGTTGCAATGCAGCAACTCTCTGGGCCTGTGGAAGATGGTCATCACAATGGAGCAAGTGATGATGACCCTGGTGATGGGTCAACTCATCTTGACCCATCACCAGGCTCACCAGAGAAGCGAATTCAGCCTCTCGTCATAGTTTAAGTGTGTGGTGACGTGCTTTACACCACTGCACCTGATGCTTCTGATTGCACTTGGTGATTTAAGAGTTGGATGCAGCTACTCTGCCATTGAGAAATGCAATTCATGAAGCTCTCTACCCATTGTTCTTAAGCTAATCTGATGGCCACATGAAACGATTGAAACATCTGAATTCAGTGATTTGGATGGGTGAGTTCACACATTTGGAAAAATAGCCAATAAAACAGTGGGAAGCAGAGAAATGTTCAGTGCATCATGGAAAGTCCCCAAGCAGCCAGATTCTATAATGAAAGAGGATAAGTCAGGGTCTCCTGATCCAGTCCCAACTATAAGTTTTATAAAAAGGGGAACATTTGGAAGGGCAGCAAGGTGGCACAGTGGTTAGCACTGTTGCCTCACAGCAAGACGGTCCTGAGTTTGACTCCACCATCAGCCCGGGGTCTTTCTGTGTGGAGTTTGCATGCTCTGCGTGGGTTCTCTTTATGTATTAGGCCTGCGACTGCCTCTGGCCCCAGTAGTTCAACTACTTGTTGAACAAACTGAACCCTGTGAAGCTCCTTGATTAAGTTTTGTATGTGAAGAAGATTCCCCATTTAAATGCACACGTTATGCTTTAATACTTTGGAGTACATAGTTACTGTTCTCGCGTTTTCCTCACGTGTAAAAATATTTCTCATTTTTTTGTTATCATAGGTAAAGTAATATTCTTGTCCAGAAATCTGTCTTGTTAATACCTCCAGAAAGGATGTGCAGATAAAATGTTACTTGTTACTGCCCATGGCTGAATCATCTGCTTCCTTTGTGACATCATTGTCAAGACCCCCCCCCCCCCAAAGAAATTGGGGAACTTTGGTTTGTATTAAAGAAGCATTACTCTCATACAGGTATGCATTTACCAAGTAGCAAAGGTGTAAAACAAGCTTTATATTGCAGTATTCAGTGGATAACCATAGCAGCTTTAAGTGTAAGCAAGTAAGCCAGATTAGGAGCTCAAGCTGGTGAATCTATTGAAAGCTTTCAGTAACATTAAACCAACTGCATTCTTCATCAGTCTAACTCCATTAATACAACTTTAATTGAAGAAGAATTTTACAGGGAAATAACAGTTTTTTCTTCTGTACCAAAGAACGATTCTCTGCCCGAGTTAACGCTAAAAGAATCCAAAATGATGCCAGTGTTTTACCTAGAACTATTTTAAGTTGACATTCTTAACTCAGCAGTTTCAGTCCACCATGACTGATTTAAACTTGCAGACATATTCTGGTCAGTCTTTCACTAGACTGGTAAAAGTAACATAATTCACTAAAATCTCTTAATTCCTAAATCAGCCTGTTTATAGTTGGGTAGCAGTTAGTAATAAACAACACTTAGCAGTAATGTACACTGTCCTTGTTTCTAAAGAAGAAGCTGCATCAGTCAAACTCCAGTTTGAGTACACTGTGTGTCTGTGGAGCAACTCAAAGTTTATCCAGTCTGGCGTGGGTGTATTTTACATACGTCTGAGCTTGGACAAGCGCTGAGGGGATTGTATGTTTTTAGAAGAACTGGCGGGTTTAGTCTCAGCATTGTGACTTGGCCCAGGCGTCCGTTCATCATGACGTAGACAGTGAGTCTTTGCTAATCTCTTGTGTTCATCTCCATGTCAGCCCAGTGTGTGGAGGCCAGGTCTTTTAGTGCCATCAGAGCAAATGATTTCTCCTGGGTCAGATGTACAGATTCTGCACAGTTCCTCTTGCTGTCCTGTTTAAGCATATCCTCAAGGACTTGGTCATGATCAAAAGCCCATTTTTGCAGACCTAGATGTCCAACACGCGTATACTGCGTTCGTAATTGAGGCTTGAAGTGCAGATGGTGCAGATTTTGGCGGCTGTTTGATCTAGGACAGTAAAAGGTGCCCGTTTCATTGCAAACCACCACTGTGTCCCTTCAGCTGTAATGAGTGACAAGATGGGGGTTGCCCTGTTTGGCTTCTCCAGCCACTTCATTAGCCACACCACAGTATTTGGCTTGCTCTGATTTATCTCTTTTCCGTTCGACATCTTTCAGTCTGTAATTTGTCTCCTGAGCAGCAGGTCGTAAGAGCATGAACTACGGTGTATAGTGTGTGCACAGATTTTGTACATGTTATAATTTTCCTAAATCAGGCTGTGATGTATACTTGGAAACCACCAAGGGTCTGTAAATTATGCAGCTGTCTTCTACATGCCATGTAGTATTCTTAATAAAAAAGCAAACATATCTGTGGTTACATTTAATTATATAAATATGCCCATTTGCCTCTACTTAGCATCAATTTCTCAGATTTCTTTAAAATAAAAAGAAATCTGAGAAATTGTTTTTCCACCCTTTGTAAACAGTTTGCTGCTCAGTACTAAAAAGTCTTTCTTGGAATTTGACAGACCTGGCAGAGCTTTGATGTACACTACGCCTAAGATCAAACAAATCTGCTTTCACACAGCCCTAAACTATGAGTGATACTACACTTCACGGCTGAACAGGTCGGTCATATTCTTTATTTAGGCTGTTATTTGTTCTGCGAAAATGACACATAAAAAATAACTTATGTACAGTCTTTTGAACTGATTATCTTGGAATCTGCAGATGTTAAGAAACAGCTTCAGGACACCTTCCCAGGTATTATTGTTCTGAGTATTGGTCAATGTTCACAACTGTTTTTTTAAAAACTGCATGTCTTTTTACATAATATTAAATATTGTTGTTAATTCCTTTGTAGAAAACATTTATAACCTAAATCATTTGATGTGTTATTAGTTTTTGAAATGTATAATAACGTCATATATGTATATATGTCATGTATGTATAAGATCAACACGTTTGTCTCATATCATGCAGGTAGTCTCACTTTGCAGTGATACTTGTAAAGTAAGTAAGTGTGCCACCTAGTGGTTGTTGGGTTTGGAAGCGGCACTTTTGGAGGAGTGGCAGTCTCCTGCTGGTTTTCAATGCAAAATCTTATGACTTCATAAATATATTTGTACTGACTTTTAGTAGCACAATAAAAAAAAAAGTGCTAAGACTAAAGTGGAATGGCTGAAACAACAATAACATTATGAGAAAAGTATAAACTACAATCAAATGGCTGTTAACTTAACTAGGATAGTTATTACTGTGCATAATATGAAAGAATCCAATTTAATTCAGTTTCAGTTCAGTTTTATTCAAATCAAATCACAACAGCAGTTGCCCCAAGACACTCTATAGTGTAAGGTAAAGATGATGTAATGTGTGAGTCTAATCAGTGTACGCCCAGAGCATGCACACTGATTAAATAGATAGTTTTTATAAAAGCAACAAAAAAACAAACAAAAAGAAGCATTTATAGATCATTTGTAGAGAACAGTCCTTGTGATGGGTTAGATCAAATCCAAACATGTCTGTTTTATAGATTCACACATGTTTCTCTGTTTTAAAAACTTTGCTGCACTGTGAATTTGTATGATCATTTTTATTATTTATCTTTGTATCACTACTGTCACAGTCTAAATAAAGGCCTTCCTCAGTGTCCAGGAGGGGGCGATGGGCTAACGTACTTCAGCTCCAAACTCCCCAAAAAGTAGGATTCTCTCTCTCTCTCTCTCTCTCGCTCTCTCTCTCTCTCGCTCTCTCTCTCTCTCTCTCTCTCTCTCTCTCTCACACACACACACACACAGACACACAGACACACACTTGTTGACTTGCTGTATGTACCCCTTTCTTTATTTGAAAGCACTTGTGTAACCTGAATATTGATGATAGTTATTAGTTTGCCATTCCTCTTTCATTCTATAGATCTGTGCTCGCTCAATCTACAGCTCTGGTGGCCCATCTGATCTGCCTGTACTCTATTAGAGCTACATTTTATAGGTGTGTTTATTAGGTGTTTTTAATGGATCTTTTGCTCTCATGAAGTTAACTCAAAGCATTCTGCACTTTCTCCCTTCAGCACATGCCACTGGAGTTAAACAAAATGAGAACCTTTCCATTTGTGTGTTCTGCTTTTGTTCATGTCTCTGTTTTTGTGTGAAGAATTGGCTCCCTGAAGCCATTCACTGAGGTTGTGGGCTGTGTGTTTTTTTTTCCTCTCCCTGCATTGTCCTGAAGGAGAAGAGCGGTCTGTGATTGGACTCTTCCTGCTCCACTGTAAACCAGTGCAAAGGCTGCACCTGAGCTAAGCAACCAATAGGCTGCCTGCTCTCTCAGTAGCAGCCTGCAGAGCCACAGGATAACAACACACACTGTGTAGACACCATACAGGTTTCTGGGCTGTCTCCCAGCACTCAGACCAACATACTGTACCAATACCTCCCTCTCTTTCACACATACAAAACATTCAGCCAGCTTGTCAAAACTTAGCTACAGAGCATAACACACACACACACACACACACACACACACACACACACACACACGATAAACAACTAAATATTGCATCAATTATAATTACTTTACACGTGTGTGTGTGTGTGTGTGTGTGTGTGTGTGTGTGTGTGTGTGTGTGTGTGTGTGTGTGTGTGTGTGTGCTGCTTAAGAGGTTTATACTCAAGCCTAAAATTTTCACTTGGTAATATAAAATGTAATTTCATGTGATTAATATCGGATGTAATTGGCTTCTAACGGTGCATCGCTATCCAAGTTAGCTTCTTCTGAGATGAGAAGGAGGTTTCTTGAGATCTTGAGTTCATTTCTTCCCCATTATATTAATGCCATATTTTAATCTCATGAAGCAAGAATAAGATTAGCAGACATATTTGAGCAGTACCCTTAAAAAGTGAAAAATTGGAATGATGTCAGAGTTTGATATTTTAGTCCTGTAGTTCCATTTTGTACTTAAATTAATTCTAATTTAACGACAGACAAATAATACAAGGAATTACCCATGTGTGTGTGTGTGTGTGTGTGTGTGTGTGTGTGTGTGTGTGTGTGTGTGTGTGTGTGTGTGTGTGTGTGTGTGTGTGTGTGTGTGTTTGTAACCTCGGCTAGTGTTTTTATTCTTCTGCATAAAACATAAAACATTATCATTTTTTCAGGTTGTTTTAACGTCATTTTGTTTCTTGTCAGCTTGCTGCTAATTTCATCTATTTAGAATTTTTTTTGTTTATATCAATAAAATTTAATCAAATGCATTTTCCCCCTTTTTAGTGTCACTATGTCTGTAAAATATAACTGAATAATAAAGTGTGCCAATTGCCTCTGACACGAGTAGACGCTGTCTGTAAAGTTTCACGAAATTGAAAAATATCGATAATCATAAGTTTTGTTTAAACATTTGCTGAATGACGGTATTTAGTTGCTTTTCGATTGTAGGGCATGACTGCTGTATAACTGTAGACGTAAGAAAAGCAAATGTAAACCTGTTAATAAACTACCAGTTTCTCCATGCAGTTACATAAGTAACCTTACACCCGGAGGCAGTAGAATATTTGTGTAATCTGGGGCATGCTGACTGATGTGAGACTAGATCCCAGCAGGCTCTGAAATCTCTCCTACAGGCCTGCAGATAAGCAGAGCCTCTGCGCTGCTGTTTAGCTTTCACACAGTTCAAACAGGATAAGGTACAGTTTGTCTCCTGCGCTCAGACGAACTGCGCATTTTCTCCTGTTTTCTTACACACGCATAAATAACATCATAGAGCAGCACTGATCATTTAACAAAGTTGTGAATAATCTTGGCCTTTTTACCCCACGCCGTCACCAGTCATTAGTTATGATCCACGGGGCCTCCACAGGAGCCTATTGATCACTCGCTGACTGATTGATTTAGACAAATACTTTTTTCTCCCAGTGTGCGAGGTCGACTCGCTCTCCCTGTTAATTGAAGATAACAGAGTGGCAACAATGGCCCCCGTAACAGAATGAGAGTCCTGTGATTGTCGCTGCAGAAAGAAAAATGAAGAAGAAGGGGAGGAGGACGAAGAGGAGGAAGAGGGGAGGCTCTCTAATTAGGAAGCGGGGCGGTGTGGAGGCTGTGGCCGGCAGGCAGGCGACAGACGCCGGGTCCCGGACAAAAGGCTGTCTGCTGCCCTAAACTCCCCCTGCTTAACCCTTTAAACCGAGACACACACTCACTGCCCAGGCCTCAGCGCAAGTCATATTTTTACTGAAGATGAGTTCATGAACGTACACACACACACACACACACACACACACACACACACACACACACACACACACACACACACACACACACACACACACACACACGATAAACAACTAAATATTGCATCAATTATAATTACTTTAGGTTCAAACTCCAAACACCATGCCATGTTTGGTTTCATAATACAACATTTATTTCCGCAGGTAAAAACATGTTTCTGTTTCACACTAAGACTCTAAGCTGCTCTTTGCTGTCAGAGTTAAACAGTTAAAGCTGCTCTCCGGCTGCAACGGATGTGTGCAAGCGCAGCAGAGAAAGCTCTTCCTATAAATACTTCCATCACTTCAGTGTTTCTAAAAATACACACAATACTAAAGGAAATGCTGATTGACGGCGACCGAGGACCTGCTCAAAATAGAGTTGCGTGTACAGAAGACAGGTCCAGGAACTGAAGCTAAAACTGTGTGACAAACTGCTGCAACAAAGCACAAGAAAATAAAGCATAAAAATGCAAATATAGAGAGGCAAAGCGTGCTCTTTAATTCGTTTGCTCATGTAAAGTCCTGAACAATAAAGCACGCTGTAATAGTCATAGCTGTAGGCTTAATGCAAAAATTCTGCCAGCAATTCTGACCCACAGATTTCACCATGCAATTTAAATCTCTGTTTAATAACATGCAAACTTGACCGAGGCAAATTTTCTTATCAAATGTAGTAAACCACACTTTTTCCCCCTGTTTGATGTGTGGCCAACAGGGGGCGCCCCCGCCCCGCGCGTACGCGTGTGCGTCTACACGCAGGCCCTTATTTGTGTGAAAGCTTAGCTTAGATATGACTTCATTAAAAAGGCTCCAAAAGTGGTGACAGTTGGAAGGATAATAATAATAATAATAATAATAATAATAATAATAATAATAATAATAATAATAATAATACAAACTTTCGCACAACATTTTTTATTGAAATTGTGAGACAATCAAAAAAAGAAAAAAGAAAGAAAGAAAAAAACAAAAAGAAAAAAAAAATACCCGGACAACCAGCATAAACAAGATATTTCCAACTTTAAATATATTTATGAATAGATATGAACGATGCGCCCGTAGGAGGAATTACTTTGAATGTCTCCTGGCTGAAATAACCTGAGGTGTTTTTGAATCCATGTGGAGCTCTCTCTATCTCGCTCTCTGTTCCTCTGTGTTTGTCGGTGGATGCAGACTAAAACATGGCACACGTCTCCTAAAAAAAGTAATCGATGCTTCATACACAGTTTTTTTTTCTTTTTTTTTTCAAACCAACAAGCGCTAAATAGCTTTCATGTACAGTATATGTAAAACGGGGTGGAAGGAGGAAGAGGAGGGGGCAGGATAAGTAAGAGGGGGAAAGTTCAATTCGAAATATATACACGCTAATATACAGCCTTGAATAAATTAATACCAATTGCATATTCTTGGATCTTAGCTTTATTTACAGATTTTTTTTAATTACATAAATAGTTCAGAAAGATTTTTTTTCTGGCATTAAACGGTTCTTTCTTCCTCTCGCAGGCGGGACGTTCTCCTTCCATCCCTTTTGAAATAATCAGACTTGCCTGTCGGCGTCGTAAAGCCTCGTGTTCAGGCGTGGAGTTTAGAAACCAGGCTCGGATGCTCAAGTGCTTCAGGTTACCCAAACTTAACAGCACACACTTTCCACAGTGCCCCACGGAGCTGCAGGCTCTCGGGCAGGTTAGACCGATATGCGAGGCCGATAGTGGCCTTGCGTGGTCCACCTGTGATATGACATGATGAAGTTTAATTCACGACTTGTTTGCTTGTTTTGTAGTGTCGCTGTGACTCTGTGACAGACATCCTTGACCTTAGGTTAAAGTTTTTGCTTTTTTACATTATACTTTGTGATTATTTAATTCTTTATTGTCATCACATTTGCGTTATTTCCTTATTATTCTTTTCTAAATTTGATTTTATTTAATGAATATAGAATTGCAGCAGGGATTTTTTTTTTTTTCCTGTTTTGTGTTTTTCTTTGTTTTGGTGGGTCTGGCCGTCTTCAAAAGCTAACCCTAAAAACACTGGGATTTCAGGGAGGACTTTGGTGTCTGATGGTGCTGAAGCTTTTCACGCTTTCCAACAGGTCAGCTCTGAAGGAAACGTTCAATACTTGTGAATTTAAAAAGATTAAATATAATTACATAGACTATATTTCTGTCTACCTGCAGCTTGGTTCCAAAAAATATTCATAATTGGCCTTCATTAACGCTCATCAGTCATACCTTCATCCCAATCTCTGTAATGTGCTGTACAGGACATATGCACTTAAAGTCCTCTAGTATTCAAGCCAAGTCTTCATCCCAGTCAGAGAGTCTTAATCACTTGGGACAGTCTGTATTTGGGGAGGGTTCCCTTTGGCCCTCCAGGCCGCTAACCAGTCTCTGGATGCTCTGCAGCTCATTCACTGAGTCCTTCACGGAGGTTTTGGGAGATGCAACCCTCCCACTTGAGCCTCCTGTCTTGTGATTGCTGTGGTGCTCCGGTGCTGGGCTGGTTTCCCTACTGCCCGGTTTGGAGGATTCTGAGCCCGGGTTGATGCTACCCTGGAGGCCGGTGGTGAGCAGGCTCGAGCTTTGAGGCAGAGACACCGGGAGCTGGTAGGGGTTGAAGCGGAGCCGTGGCCTGGATGAGCCCAGGAAGGGGTTCCTGGAGAGCGGACTGGATGTGCTGGTGGCTGGGAGGGCTGAGGCTGAGGCTGCTGCTGCAGCTGCTGCCATGTAGGTGTAAGGATACGGAAAGAGACCCCCAAATGGAGGCATGGGGATGCCCTGAAAGTTGAATGAGGAAAGACACGTAGTGAGTACAAAGATCACAGATGTAGGATGATCATCAAATAATCTCTTCTTTTTACCTACACACAAACACATCAGATTTGTTTTCTCAGACTATTTAAAACTGATTTAAAAAGCACTGAAGCGGTAATATATTATTATTCCTGGGGTTTGTTTTGTTACAAATACGTGAACTTGATGGGTGTACTTTTGTTTTAATCATCAACAAACCTAAATTCCTAGCTTGCTGAGTGTAGAGTTGATTTCAACAATCATAGTATTAAAAAGGCAAAGTAAATCCAGTCTATGCTCTCAAGAACTTCCTTTTCCTGCTGACGTCACATGACTGCTACAGGTGTGGAGATGTACTAAATCATTTAAATGGGTGGCTTTCCTTACCTGAGAGGCGAGCATGTGCTGGGACAGATGGAAGGGGAAGGGGTTTGGGGTTCCTCCTGTGCCCTGGGTGGAGAGGCTGCCATTTTCCAAACCAGTTGCTCCGGATACAGAGGCCAATAGATGCCCCATGCCCATAGCAGAAAAGGCTCCAGGGGCCATGGCAAACTGCCCAGGGTGAAACAACAGTGGCGATCCGGTGTTCAGAGGGTTAAAGAACTGCTGACTGTGCAGGCCAGACAGAGCCAAGCTTTGTAAATGGCCTGGGCTGAAGTGTGAGGGGCTCTCGGTCTGGACTACAAGAGGGGAGAAGGCTTCCTTAGTGGCACTGATGCCTCCAGCCTCCGAGTCCTTTGTTAACACATCTGTGGTGTCCTTCCTGTGCCTGCTTTCCACTTTGTCCTTCTCAAGGCTCCTTATACTGAATAAAGAGTCATCTTTCTTCTCAGCAATGGGCCTTTCCCTCATGCGCTCCTCACACCTGGAGCTGTAGGGGGACACAGGTTCGGGTCCCGGGCTGTTGGACCCAGTGCAGCGCTCATCTTGATGCTCCAGCTCCTGCTCGCTGTCAGTGCATGTTTTATCATCTAAGATGCAGGAATCAGAAAGGAGAAGGACACATAAGCACCAGTTCTACACCCCACACACAGCAAATCACGAGCCTGGTGGGCACACTCTCTCCAAATCCACCTTGTATGTTCCAGTCTTTGAGAAAATAACATTTAACCAGCTTTTTAAATATTGTATTAATTTTGAAAAATATTCCTTGTCAGTCTGTGTATAATTTTTTTGTGAGCAAACATGAGAAAAATGAACTTATTTAAATTTTTATCCAAGCCCTTTAAAACTAAATGCTTAGACTTAATGAGAAACAACATAAACGTTAGGATTGGATTCACATATCCATAACCTCAGTAAGAGTTTGAGCTTGTTATAATCTCCGTTAGAGTTATAACATTCAAAAGTAAATTTGAATTTCAAATCCCACGGCAGTCCAAAATAAGGCTGATTTTACTGTCTTCATACACAGTTCTTACCAACAAAATTAACAAATTAAATAAAGGCGGGTCAGTGCGTTATCTGAGGCAACCTTTGGTTAACAGGTGAGGAATGCAAACCAAAAACCAACGCAAATCCAACAGTAATATGAGTAACAACCAAACAGTGTGGAGGTCAGAGTCCTGTGGCACCGTTTAAAGACATGTCACTGTTTTATCTGAACGCGCCACTGACCAAAACAAAAAACCAAAAACCAAATAGCAACTGCGATTGCCACTAATAGTAATTGGTAATATTAATAAAATGAATAATTTATCTACTTCGTGTCACTGTTTTCTTTGCACTCATAATTTAGCTAATTTAATACTTTAACATATGAAATTATTTCATAACCTAAATGCTGATTACAGCAACTCGTGGTTATTAACGCGCACTGCTGTCATGAAATCTAACAAAGCCCCCCCCTACCAGAGAAAAAATAAGCGGTAGTATCGCTAACCTCGACTTGGCCTGCTGAACCTCAGCGGGCTGGTACCCGCTCCCAGCGGGGAGTGGACTGTGTCCCTGCCGGCAGGAGGTTCACTGGACGAGGCGTCCGAGTCCGCGCCCTCCCTGTCCGCCTTACACTGGTCCTCGTACATCCGCAGCGAAGGCATGGACAGCTGTTTCCTGCAATAATAATAATAATAATAATAATAATAATAATAATAATAATCAATCTGTTGTCCTTGCTGAATAAACAAACTGGCCGATACTCAAAGTGCACAAGCACACGCACACGCACACACACACACACACACACACACACACACACACACACACACACACACACACACACACACACACACACACACACACACACACACACACACACACACACACACGGCAGGTGTTATACAGCAGTTTGTACCTTTTCTCTCTCCTTCCGTTCCCTGTGTCTCTGAAACCTTTGGCGAAGGGGTTGTTGTCGATCTTCAGCTGTGTTATCTATCCAAAGTAGAAGGACAGGAGCAGTTTTATAGACACATATAACCACAATATAAAATACATTGCTAGGCCTTGGTGTCTCCACTTGGTCCACATGTATTAAAACAACGCGTTTGGATTAACACACATACAGCGTAGACCTCGGATTTGCATTATTAATTAAAACGTAATGATGGTGCGTTATTCACATAGGCCCCCGGAGAGAAATTCTGCCACGAAATATTCCTCCGTGGGGCCACAGACGCCTTCGACCCCCCAGAAAAATGGCGGAGGATGCAATACTTGAACAGATAACGCTCATATCAATAATTAATACTGCGGTTTGGAACACTGCTGCCTCACGATATGGGGAGGAAGCCGATGTGGTTCCGTGTATTTGAAGGAGCCACACAGGCCTCGGGGGAGCTTCCATGCTCCGGGAGGCCCTCCGTGACCCCGGAAGACAAGGCTTCAGGCGTTTCCAGTATGAGCGGAGAGTTTGAGCATCTGTCCGGTCTAGCTGCAGTGTGACCAGCCCTTTAAATGCCTCCTCGATTGCGTCTTTTTGCCATAAACGTTTAGAACATGACCCCCGCCCCCTGGACACGAGCCCCAATTAGCTTCAAGAAGAAGCTAAGGGCTTCAAAATAATGCCATCAAATTTGTACAAATTCAGTGTAAATATAGACTTTGGAATGATTAGCTTGGATATGAAAATAAATAAATACATAAATAAATGACCCTAGTGTCACTTTGAGAAGACAAAAGTTTAAATATGACGTCTGTCATTTTTAACGCAACGTCACAACATTCATAACCTCAATTCTCCAGCATTTATACGCCTAATTTATTCACTTCTGGACAAGGTAATAGCCCATTTATAGCCTGTGTATAGCCGATAACACACACACACACACACACACACACACACACACACACACACACACACACACACACACCGTTTGAATTCATAGCTAGATATGTCGGCTTCAGCCACAAATCCAAGCAAAACAGCAATTAAAAAAAAAAATCCAGAGGGACATGGGAGTCCTCTGCAGGGAAATTAGGCGACCTACAAAATCAGATTAAGTCTTCGGGGGAGGGGGGGGAGACACTGATGTAGGACGTTTATTTAGGATGTTTATTATGCAAAGTATAGCAGCCATATTAGAGGCCGTCGGTGGAGTGTGAACGCTGACTCACCTTGTCGTTCTGATATGCTGTCACAGCTACGAACTCGGTCTCAGGGAACACGTACGTCCTGAAGGTGCTGTAGGGAAGCTTCAGGATGTCGTTGGCCCGCACTATGTGGAACCTGGGCTGGTACTTGTGCATGGAGTTCAGGATCGTCTGGACCAACACACACAGAAAGCGCAGCTTTCGAGTGAATATCACGGCATGTTTATGTCTCTCTCTCTCAGATGCTCAACCTCGACACCAGGCAGAATCTGTTGCAGGCGGATCATCCAGCGCATTGTTATTGATGCTGTTATAATTACTGTGTAAGCAGCCTGGTCTGTAATTAGTGCGGGGCAAAGGGAAAAACCTTACCAGGCCACACATGCTGCCATGAGGGATCAGAACCACAGAAAAAAGCCCAATTTGATCCAATTCATAACAGCACAAAGAGCTACAAATGTCACAAGCACACACACACACAGACACCAGAGCAGCGTGGAGTTACTGCCCGGTGGTCTGTTTTGACGCGTCAAAGACATCACACGCAAAATGTAGAATTCTTCCAGAATGGACCGGACACAGCGTGACAGTGAAGATACAGAAAAACTAATGACTCTCGGTGAATGTGCGAGGCAATGCAAGCCTAAATCAGCGCTGCACACACAAAGAAATTCTGCTTCTTAGCTATTGCAAATTATTTAGACTGACGCGTCATGTTGCATGTATTTCCGGTAGAAAGCACGCAAGGCTGCCATTCAGATACACATGGCTAAATTTGATAATATGCTCCTTTGCAAACTGGTGGTGTTATTATTTATTTATTTGATTTTAAATGCTTTGTAAAACGATAAAGTAATGCCAATTATTTTGGATAAAACACACTCCAGAAATATAGAAATGAAAATTTAAAAAACAAAGCACAATATATACAACAGCCATATGAGGTTACTAGCTGGAGGGAGCGTTTCGCACTCACTTCATGTTATTTCTTTCTGACCCGATTTGGTAATACACCACTTAATCCTCAGTCTCGCAAACAGTCGGCTTAGATATGCTGTTTTTTTTTCTTTTCTTTTAAGTTCCCAATACAATCCTGCCTAGAACAAAGGTGTACAGTAGGGAGGTGCAGTGCAAACTACGGTCAGGAGGTAAGGAGGCCTGTAGGTGCTGCAGCTCAGGCAGCTGGGCCTGGCTTTGGATATCTGGGTGGAGAAAAATGCAGACCGGTGATATTCTGCAGAACAGCGAAGAGACACAAGTTCCAAGTCAAGTAGCGACAAAGTGACAAAGCTTTGGGTGTAAAGACGTCACATATTATATTTTCAGTTTGTTTCATTTTAAAATAGTGTAGAACACGCTGAGCAAATTTATCTCCTTGAAAATGTTCCACGTCTCTCTGCTTTATTTAAGCTACTTGGTCATTTTTCTGTGGCACTTTCATACTCTAAATACTCCAAATCTACATTCGCTCTGTGCTCACTTTTGATTTATTTTCAGATTTTTTCCTGTGATCACACCATTACCCATTTTCTCTCATGTCTCCCCCCCCAAATTTTTTTTAATTAGATTAAAAAACCATAAATGTTAAAAATATCATCTCTAATATTTACAACACTCACTGGAGCATGTACATATGAAAAATATAATCTCAGCACAGAAGAAAGAAAGAAAAAACTCTATTTGTACTTACAAATCCATGTTTGTCCGAGATGTTGTTGGTCAGCTTGAGTTTATGGAAAGCAACAGGCTTGGCCATCCACTGCTCGCCGGTGGCCGGGCTGTCCGGGTGGATATACATCCTCTTGGGCATCTCGGGGTCGGCCTTACCCGCCACCATCCAGCGGGAATTATGGAACTTGTAGCGGCAGTCGTCCGCCGCCACGATGTCCATCAGCAGGATGTATTTGGCTTTTTTATCGAGGCCGTTTATTCGCACTTTGAACGGAGGGAACATCCTCCTGCGGAGAGAAATACACACGGGGAGTCAACACGCCGCGAAACAAGCCAAACACAACTGCACATTATCCTGCAACATTTGAACAAATTTGACGAAAGAGGCGTTGAGGGAAAAACGCAGCGCTCGTACAGACAGATATATTGCAATTGTCAGATATTCTTCTCCAAAGCGGCAACACTGTTAGGCGACAGCAACGCACAAAAACACAGTGGGTGCGCGCGTGTGTGTTTCTCTCTCTCGCTGTCTGTGTGTGTGTGTGTGTCCAAGCCATCCACTACAAAGCTGAGGAGTATATTTATGACCACACCACCTCATGTCCCTGCTTTTTGAAGTGACAGCCTGTTTATAAAACCCAGAAGCTCTGCTGCCTCCACAGAATGCAGTTTGGGAGATAAAACCTGATCAAAGCTCTTACCACATTTCCCCCAAAATATCTCAAATATGTGCTGTGGTCACGGTGGAAGTAGATGACAAATATTTCAACACAAACGGGAGCTTTATTCAATAACTTGCTACTCTAACACAAATGTAGATGTGGGCATATTTATTTAAAACTACATTTAAACTGCAATTGGGAGTATAATTACTGATAAATACCACGTTCTCGCTGTTTTGTTTGTTTGTTTTTGTTAAGTGTAGTTTTATTAATAAACGAGCGAACCAACAATCACTGGGAAAAAAATATGTACCGACGGTGCATGGCCTGATAAAAGAGGCTGCCATTTACTGGCATTTTAGCTGCTCTAAAATTCTCGAGTAATTCTCTGAGCTTTCTTAGACTAACCCAAAAGCGTTCAAAGTATATGGAAATAAAACACGTTCTCCGGATATCCGTGAGTGGATTTATACATCGGGGGAGAGTTCTTACCTTCCTGACTTGGTAATAACCATCTCCGTTCCGAGTTTGTGAAACTGGTCCCAAAGATCCTTGGCTTCCAGTGTAACTTTTGGATCGTCGTCCACTTCCTCCTCGGGCTCCAGGCTTTTCATGCTGCGGAGATGAGCCGCCTGATGGTGACTGAGAGCCGGGTGGAGCCCAGCCTCCGCCGCCCCTGCCAGGCCGTGGTCCGTGATCGGCTTAGTGAGAGCACCAGGAGGGAGGCTGAGCGCCGGGAAGAAGGAAGGCTGAGCGGCCGCTAGAAAGGCGGACATGGGGAAGTCGGTCGGCCGGTGTGCGTGGAAAGGGTGATAAGCCATTGCAGTCCCTGTGAAAACTGGATCTCTCATCGGTGCATCCACAGAAAGCGAAGCGAAATAACAGATATTTTAATGGTATCTCCCCCCAGCCCAGAGCCAGAAGGTCCGCTCTTCGACAGCAGTCAGTAATGTCTGTAAAGCGGCACAGTGAACACACAGCGTGTTATCGGAGTGAAGAAAATAGCCCAGAGTTGCTGCTGATGTGCTTTTCCTTTGGTTCCTGCTCTAAGTCCGTCAGCAGAAGTGGCGCTTCAGTAGAAGGCAGAGCCCGGCTGCGCTGTGTGCCTCTCAGAGAAATAAGCTGTTTCTCAGTCATCCCACACTGACTGGAGAGATGTGGCCCCGTTCACTGCAGATCTGTGACTATCTCACATGTCCTTCCTGCCTCCATCCCCAACACTAATGAACCAAGCCCCTTTGATTGCTGATTTTACGCTTTCTGGACCAATTGTGGGCCCCTATAGGCGTGGTTCTGACAGCTCCGGCCAGACTCTAGGAGAGGAGGGGGGACAAGAAGGTGTCGGAAGCATTAGCAGTAAGAAAACATGTCAACAGAATAAAATATTAACCAATGACAGGAAAGATCGGGAAATCCCACCCCCATTTCTAAGCCAAACACCGGGTCAGCCCTTAGTTCTTGGCCGGTGGAGGCATCACCTCTCTCGGCTAGCTTTTTTATAATGTCGCCTGCGGAAAAAAAACAACCTGTCCACAGACTCAGTGTCTTAATACTCACCTTCATACAGAGGAACAGCCTCACTTCTCCATATTTGCCACAGTGTTTTCGAACATGTCACAGCAGTAAATCTCGCAGCTCATGCTCTGCATTCCGGGGAGATTTCTTCTCAAGAGCTGCTGCTCTCTCGCTCTATAGTCTCTATAGAGACTTCGTAATTATAGCGTCCGCTGTTTTGACGATTAGGCTGGATTTGCCTCACACTAGTCCAGGCTATGTTAACCGTGTGTATACTGAATCGAGCCTCAAACAGGCTGGGTTTCCCCGGGCAGGAGCCGCGTAGCTGTGCGTTTTCCTGGTGGGGCTGACGGGGAGGCGGCAGCAGAGTAAAGCGCGCTGGAAAAGACCAACTCCGATGCTGCGTGGAGCAAAAACAGAGGAAGCACGATGAATAATGATGAATGAATTTTGCGAGAAAAATGAGGGAGAAAAAAAGCGGTGAGTGCTGACTTCGATACCAACCCTTCCTTGTTTGGCTGCAGATGAAGTTTACTGCATGTATTTGAACTTATTATTATTATTATGTCGCTGTTTTATTCCTGCTGTTGCGGTGCTGCTGGGTGTCATGCTCATTCCTTTTTTTTTTTTTTTTTTTTTTTCCATTTTTTTTTTTTTTTTTTTTTTTTTTTTTTTTTTTTTTTTTTTTTTCTCCTTTTTTTTAAAAAAAAAAAAAAAAAAAAAAAAATTTGGGTA
>VURO01001470.1:56916-76562 GCA_015108175.1 Pelvicachromis taeniatus
TTATTTCTTTTTTTTAATATTTTTTTTTTTTTTATATATTATATTTTTTTTTTAATTTTTTTTTATGTTTTTTTTTTTTTATATTTTTTTTTTTTTGTGTTGTTTTTTGGTTTTTTTTTTTTTTTTTTTTTTTTTTTTTTTTTTTTACTCCGATATCAAACAGCGATGAGATGATTTAGAGCTCAGTCTGAGTTTGGGGCAGGCCGTGGTGGCGTGTAATCTCCGACAGGTTGTATTTTGTCAAAACCAAGAGCATTGCGGGACTCCAGGAGCCAGGAGGGGGTGGTGGTGGTGGTGGTGGTGGTGGTGTGGGGCACCAGCCTCCCAGCACTCTGCTCTGCGGAGCTCCTTCGGCAGAATCCTGTAAACTCAGACTCGGCTTTTTAGAGAGTCGCTCGGCGCCGATCGGCTGATGCGCCGCAGTAAGAACAATCTCCTGTCTCTTTAGATTTACCCTCAAGTGCTGTGAAGCGAAGCCTCGTCTGCGGCTCTGCTCCACTGTCCTGCCTCGGTCATGACTCAGTGTCGGATCTGAGCACCCCCCCGCCTCCTCGTTTTGGATAAGCAGCTGCCCTCTCCGGGCTGGGACGATCGCGAGTGGGCCACAGGCGTCACAAAAACTGAAACAAAAAGTGTTAATCCTTCTGAATAAGTGTGTCAGCGACAACTGCGCATTTCCGATGAACCCCTGGAACTTAGCCGCCTCTCTGTGGCTTCCGCTGACACTCGCACAAAATTCTTACTAGCCATCTAAATGTCTTCAATAATAAATCTAAATAATAATAAAAAAAAGAATAATAAAATGAAATCATGAAAAGACGAAATGCTTCTAAACAACCACGTAATTCTTTCGGCCTTAAAAAAAACAAAAAAAAACAAAAAACAAACATAAATGAAAAATGCAAACAAAAGGATTTGATATCTCTAAACGGACACCATGTTTCGGCTTGTGTGTGAGATACAGCATGTCATGTGATTTAAGAGCATGGGATGTCTGCACATCTCTGTGTTACACACTTGTTGCACGACTCCCATCATACAGCCATGCGTAAAAGAGTCAGCAGGCCAGAGAGAGAGAGTAACTCCGGTGAACGGGGCTCATACACCTGAATGAAGCCGTTTCCACGAGCCCAGTGGATCCCACACACACCCGAAGCGTCATGCGCTCCCGCACGGCACACACATCAGCACCACAGCGAGTGTCATGAGGAGTTGTTTCAGTGTAGAAATAATTAATATGTGTGTTGTTGTGTTGTGTATCTAACAGTTGACTAAAGCTACTTTAAAAAAAAAAAATTTTTTTGAAGACGTAGGAGACTTTGAGAGTTGCTCACTGGGCTTTACTGTGACACAAATGAAAACAGATTAGCAACATATGGAGGTGGATAACGGTTTTTCTGGTGGAATGCTCAACTGGATAATTGTATCAACAATGCTTTTACAAATTAGTCATCATTTATTTGTTCTGTGCCTTCAACGGTACAGAAATCTCCATCAAGCGCGATTTAAAAGTCATTAAGTCAAGGCAGCCTGCTCCAGGCTGCTGGGAGCTCTACGTGTAAGGGGCATCGGCCTGATAGATTAACGCGTCCTCTGTGTTGTGGATTAATGGAAGCAGACAGTAAATATGCTTCTTAGACTTGTTCTTTGGGCATGTGTTTGTCAGCTGGGGATGTGGACACGAAGCAGTCTGCGAAGAAAAAATGCCAAAAAATAAGCAAATTCTCTGGTTTTGTCTTCAGTTTATGCTGTTTGAAAATGAATGAAAATGTATGTTATAAAATTAAAAAAAAATACGATCACATAGTTGTCAGAAATGAGTCCAGATGAGCACGTTTGGAGGCTTAAATCAGAGACCTTTGGAGTTGTTTGTCGCACTTCAAGCTGCAGGCTCGTATTTACGGTGAATTAATTACTTGCAGGACGCTTTCCATACAGTAGGAAGTTGACTGAGGTTTTTCTGTGTCCTTTATTTGTCCGCTCAATACAAGACAATACAGCTGCAGATAGAAGTGTGCGTAAAATGCGCCTCCCGTCCCCGCCATTTGGCCCCCGTGTCAGCGATCCGGGCCAAAGACGCTCTAATTACAACGTAACGGGACGGTTTTTGCGCCATATTCTTCTATAATCGAGTATTGTTATTTTCTTCCTTTCCTCCGCATTGTTCCTTTTCTCCTTTCATCTCTCCATCTTCTCCTCCCATCTCCCTGCATCATCTCTCAGGCTATATTTAGCGGCTAGACTGAGGCCTTGGCGCCAGACCGTTTAAGACCTGTCAAAGTCCCTCATATTTCCCCTTGTCACATGGAAACCCGGCGACCAGCGGCCCTCTCCTCCTTCCTTTCTCTTCTCCCGCTCCTCCTTCTCTCTCCTCCTCCTGTAACTACCAGCAGCTTTTCTCCTCCTCCTCATCTCCCTCATCTCCTCTACCTCCTCCTCCTCTCCTTCATCTCCTCTACCTCCTCCTCCTCCTGCTCCGGTCCGGCTGCCTTTGCTAAATGAAACATATCACTTCTCACTTGTAGCAAAAGGAAAATGTTTCCCTTAGACCCCCCAAACTCAAACACTCCAGCATGTATATTATTTGGAAAAATGCACCGAAAAAGACGTTTATCTGTTTTTGGATCTGGACATTTCCTGATGCATCACAGATCTGCTATAATAATAATAATAATAATAATAATAATAATAATAATAATAATAATAATAATAATAATAATAATAATAATAATAATAAATCTTACATCTTACACATGTTCAATCAAGAACTACGGCCACTCACATTCAGGGCTGAAGCCTTTTACCTTCCTCCCTTCCCTTCTGCGCCATATCTCATCTGCGTCCACGATGTTGAATAGACGGTTAAGGTGCGTCTGACTGACAGGTGGGACGCCAGGTGAGGGCGCTATGGTGACCCGAGGGAGCCAGAGGAGGGTGACAGAGCTGTCACAGCTGCAGGCGTCACGCAGCAGACAGCCTCACAGAAATCTGAAGTCTTTCAGGTTCAGTACATTTAATCCTCCTGCTCATTTCAGCCATCTCAGTTCTGATGCTGCTGGTCACTGCGTCAGGGATCTGAGACGTTTGGGTGGCGCCACAGGTGCACGGCGCGCTCGTGTACGTGTCTGAGTTTGTCCAGAGATGAAAAAAGACGCGAATACAGGAAATCCAAGTGATGATATCACCTGTTGCTGTTAATCTCAGGTAGAAATAAAATAAAGGAATAAATATGAAATAAAACATCAATAAAAACGGGCTTCTTGTCGGGTTATCAAACAAATTTCCCGCGGATATCCGGGGGACGGATGTAAGAAATTATTTAGATTTCCCGAAGAAAACACTAAAACAAACAAGTAAAGTAAAATAAAAAAGTGAATAATAATATTTGCACCTAAACTGTGTTTGTTATCCAGCTGGCATCTCCTGATATTGCTCCTGAAAATAGAAGGAACGGCGCACACACCGTGCAGCCGGTCTGCACCGTATCCTTCACAGGTACACAGGGTTACCCCGAGGCCCAATAATTAGCTCTGCTGGGTGAATTCTTCTGGATCGGACCCGGACGGACACCAATTGTTTTTACTGCACTCGTGCACGCACACAAATTCGTGTCAAAGCGAGTTCACACTTACTTACAGCGATCCTCTTAAACTTGGAATTTATGTTTTACCAATCTTTGCGACAAACAATGTGACTACAAAGCGCACGAAGGCACATTTATGTTTTTTTTCTTTAAGCTTATTGCTTTATTATTAGATTCACCCACTCAAATCTATGCATTTATGAAGTTCCGTGTATTATTTGTAGTTTTTAAAACAAACATACAAACGTTTGTTTGGCACATCGAGCAAACAATCGCTCAACTAGATTATATTTGTATTTTAGTTTTTAAAACTATAACAAAGTCTCTGTTTTGCGCGCATTTTTACCACATAAATCCAAAAGAGAGATTCCACTCTGTTTATGTGCATGCTTGTGGTTCGGAACAGCAGGTCTAAATTCATCCTAATCAGCAAACATTCGGGTATTTAACATCATCCAGCTGACAGCATTTATTACCATTTCATGTAAATCGAGGCACATTTTTTTTTTGAAACAGCAAAATAATCTTTTGTGTGTTTTGCAGATGTGTTGACAGCATGGAGAGATTAAATTAGCAGCTGCAGCGCCGGGAACATTGAATCATATTAAGGATCAGCAGCAGAGGAGCGGAGGAGGAGGAGAGGCTGTACCTGCAGGCCTCTGCTTTCAGGAACCCGGCACCGCAAAACATCAGGACATCCGCTAAATAGCCCACTGAAAACCTCTCACCCAGGGCAGTGGCGTTTAAACAAATACGTTTTATTCTTATTTCGATTCTTATGAAAACACCTGGAGAATGACATTTTATTAACAGTCTGAAAATCATCTAAAACGCGGCAGAAACAGTGAAGCTGAAGTAAATTTCAAATCACGACAGATATCCAAAATATCTTTTTCTTTTTCTATTGAAAGATCGAATTACGCGGCAGAGTCACGTCACGTCACGTCACCTCAGGTCACCCGCACTGCAATATGAATGAGTCGGTCTGAATGAAACGAACCTGAAAAAGTCCAAAATGAATGCGAGGTCGTTCTCTGTCCCTCCTGCGGTCCAGCTGACAATGTGACGGCGGTCTCACAGGGTGGCACGTCAGGAGCCCGCAGGAACACCGGCTCCGGGCTTCTTACACTGTTTCTTTTCAGCGTCGCTTCATTTGAATGTTCTAATAATGATCCCGCTGACAGAAATGATCATCTCACCCGGAAAACCAGGTTTCACACACACTGTGTTGTTCAGCATCAGGGTTAAACTCTGGCTCTAACATATGATTTGATGCGCCTGAATTAATCACTTGTTGCACACCATTTAAAATCTGTGCCAGCTTGTTTTCTGCAAAACCCCTTTGGAATCAGCTTCGGTGTATTTTTAACATAACTGAATTCTGTCAAAATAAGAACAAAAAGAAGAAAACAAAGAAAGTCTAAACACAAAAGCATCTGGTTTTATGGACACTTTCGTTCTTAAAGCACAACCTGGCTGTTTCAGTGTGAGTGGACTCTTCCTCTGGTCAGTACACCGCGCACTTTTTTCCAACCCTGTACAAATAATTGGAGCGCTTACTGAATTTCTAAGCAAAAAAAAATATTTAGAAAAAAAAAGAAAATAATAATCTCTGTAGAGTGCGTGTTTGCAGCCCTCTCTACAGCAGTGCATGTTTGCGCGCTCTCTCTTTCATGTCTTAACGCAAAAATCTGTGTATCGTTTTAATTTCTAGTCGAGTTCGTTTTTATTGAGGACGCAGAATTTACACCAACATTGAATTCGTGAACAGCTGATTTGTTTATTTACAGTCATCGTAGGGCGCCAGTTTACACCCCCCAACTGCACTGCCATACATGAAAGAACAACATTGCATTGGTTTGTAGCTGAAGCGAAATGTTGAAGCCTGCTGGGCGTTAGTGGTGGTAAAAACTCAAGCAGAGAGACAGTCATGGGTTCAAATCTAATTTGCCTTGTGCACAACACAAACTCAGGAAAAGCTGCTGAATAGCAACAGAACTCACGGCCCAATGCTTTGCCTAGAAGGGAGCGTGTTACTGTGCACATAACTTCACTCATTGTATAACGGCCCTTCTTCCACAAGAGAAACTGTGAGCTATGAGGAACACTGCAGATTTGTCACAAAGAATACAAGTAACACTAGCACTAACTTAGTAACACTAACAATCGTACCAGATAACATCTGTGCTGATTTGGAACATGACGCACTAACAATTATTCACGTAGACACATCAGAGGAGGCCAGCAGACTTCTTCTGTCGTGTAAGATCAGCACTGCAGACTAATTGGTTAGCATGGAAAAGTCTCCTGCATCAAACACGGTTTGAAATGACTCTTTATGTTTATGTACGAATCTGAAAATGTCACACCTTTGCTTTTGCTGTGTATTTTGCAAAAATGCCCTTTATTCTGAAAATTATACTTTGAACTGCAGCTGGCACTTAGCATGATTATTGATAAGGAAAAAGAACGAAAAAAAGTGGCGCGCAGTTATGCAACAGCACCAATTGTTGGCACTGAGCCTAAAGAATAACAAAGTAACAAAATCTCTGATCACCAAAATGATGCCGAGATGTTTCTGCTACATGATTCTGGGAAAGTGTTCAGTCTAGTCCTTAAAATGGAGCTGGACCCTGATTATGCCACATTTAACTGACCTTACCAAAGACCTGCAGCACTCTCCTTATATTCCACTGCCGGCTGCTGACCCCATTTGTTAATACTGTCATAGTTCTGCTGAATATTCACACGTTTTCTTCTCTCATCACACATTTCCAAGCAGGAGGTCTGAACAGAATCAAGAAATTTCAAAGTTTGAGCAGTTTATATGTCCGGGAGTCAACTGTGTCATCTTCACTGACTAAAATCAGGGAGCAGATTTAGGAGCTCAGTAACAGCACACATGTTCCTCTGAGTTCATGTAAACAGTGCTGCTCAAGTTCAGTGATTCAGAATTTCTTTGTGTGTACTCCCACGTCGCTGCCCGCGTGTTAGAAATCAATAAGTGTATACATTTAAAACAGACTTTTTTATTTTTATTTTTAGGTATTTTGGTGCATGTGGAGCTTTTGTTACATTTCAATCGTGGTCGTGGTGGTGACGGAGATTTCCTCTGTATTAAAATTTGTACCTCTGAAGATATTTAATAATGTAAAGTGTTAGCGAGAACATGATCAAATAAAAGTGACTTTCATTTGCAAACTGCTGTCCTTTCTGTTTATGTTGCATAATGCTGAAGTTCCTCCGGTGAAGTTGCACATCCTCCCAGCTGGAGTTTATTTTTCCTTTATTCGTAACAGAATCGTGCACATCAACCTAAACAAACACACTTTGCAAACTCTTGCTGTAGCCATTTTCCTTTTGAAATATACATGAGCATACAACACGAAGTGTTGATGATTACGCGTGAATGGGCGTAATCGTTTCGGAGCATCTTTTCTCTTCAAGGCTGGGTAGTTTCCACTGCAGCTCACAATGTTGAGAATGAGATCAAATGTAGCACATAAAGCACACACTGCTAATCTAACTTCATTTAGTTTAATTGTCATTTTTTTAGACTTAGACATTTTGCTGATTAACAGAGAAACAAATATGCCCTCTCACTTCTCACTCAGAACAAAGAGCACGAGTTGCCCATAAAAAGTCCCTTTAACCACCTTTTACTGCCTGTTAAAAAAATATGGCACTAATTAGCAGTGGTACTATGTGCTGATGGTCACCGCAGTGGTTGAAATGGGAATGTTACATCAGGAGCAATCAGAGTGAGGACAAAAGACAGTTTCATTTTCTTCACTTTCTTTTTTTTTTTTTCTTGCATGAATGCAGGGAAAGAAGTCAGTGTTTCACAAATCCAACAACAAGAATAATAACAATGTTTTTTGTTTTACTGTCCATTCAGTGTCTGAGACAGGACCTCTGACATGCAGGCGGTCCACATGTAGCACTGCAAACTACATTTTGAGCATTTCCTTGGGAGACGTTAACAGTGCAGTTATTTTCACTGTGGACAAACTATCAGGCAAACGCTTTATTTCTGCAGGCAAAGAAAAAAAAGAGAGGAAAATATAGATTTTAAAGATCTTGAACTGGGCAGGAAAAAGATTTTGGTCAAAAGTTGTTAATGTACAAAATTCGGCGTGACGACTACACAAGCCTCCATTACTGCACTCAATTAAAATTTACTATCTGGAAAGGCGGAGTGGGGAATATATCTAAATGATTTCAGAAACATATCTTGATTACGCTGTAAACATGTAAATTACTCCAGCAAAGCAGTAATAGTGTCATCGCATTACTGCACCCTTTGTTAAATGTGATTACATGAAAATCAAAGGCATGAAAGGAGCAAATTTAATCTAAAACACTAAGCGGGAGGCCGTGACAGTAGCACCACGCTCCTTCTTCTCAGAGGAAGAAGGAGCTGCTGCACGTCGCTGCCTGGAATAAACATTTCCTTTTTCTCCTCTGTCAGCACTCCTGTGTCATGCGCTTCATTCAGACAACAGCCACACCTCACCTTCAAAAACATACTGGGAGGACGACGGCAGCTGAGCGAGCAGCAGACTTTTCCAAAAGTCTGCAATAAATGAGTCCAGGTGTTTCCACCCAGACGTGAGCACAATTCGAGGGTAAACAGCAAATCGTTTGTATTTTTGGAATGACTTGGGAATTAAAATGGTCAGATTTGAATTAAGTGGAAATTGGCAAAATTTTCAGCAGCTTGAAAATTCAACCCCAGAAATGAATGACCAGCGGCGGTCGCAGCTGATTGGTGAGCAGCTGTCTGAGACAAGAAAAAACAAACAAAGAAAACATGCTGATCATAGAAACACAAATCTTTAGATCTGGACTCAATACACTGCATCGGTGTGTGAGTGGATGATGGTGGACGGGCAGGCGGAGCAGAGGGCCGGGTGGGACGGGTGCCAGCGATGGGGAGTCCTAGGGGAAGTTGGTGGGGAAGAGGCTGAGCGGCTGGCTCTCGTTGGTGGGCAGCGGCGAGCGGTAGCCCTCGAAATTGCGTGGGATGCTGCCGCTGGTGGAACCTGAGCTGTTGCTGAGGGTCTCAATGCTGCCCTCCCTCTGCAGCTCTGCAGGGACAGTGATACAGAACAAGAGAATGTAGAGTTAGAGCCGGCAGCCGGCCTATTAGAAAACACAAGAAACAAGAATCCTGGCTAATCAATAACCAGGTGTGCCGCCTCAGTCTGCCTGCTTGGTTTATTGAGAACCACTGGAGGTGCAGTCTAAACTGACGCAGGCCTCTTTCGCCTCATGAGTATACCAATTGGCTATTGAGCCTTGAAAATGAGTAAATAAAATCTACCGACAGCATATCATTGAAGATTTTTACTGAAAAATGTGACGTGACAAGAGTTTTGAGGTCTTGTCTGCATCCCCTGGACTGAGATGCTGCTCAGGTACTGAGGAAGTGCATTCACACTGCTTCACACTGAAAACACTCATGACGGCGTCTCCATACCTCACCTACAGGCCATTGTTTACCTAAAACATTGATTACATTTGCAGTTATTAAGACATTAACAGTTGAAGCAACAGGAAAACTCCTTAACACCTTTTTAATTCCACCAGTGTATTACAAACATCGTGTTTTTGCATATTTAATTTTCCCTTTTACGACTGGACAAGTTAAACGATCCCATCAATCTTTCTAAATGCATCCGTCACAGTGCACAGGCTACTGTCCTGGTTTAACTTTAACCTACTATCATTCCTGTAGTTGGGCTTACATCACGTTTTCATGTTTAATGGGATTATTACCAACATTTCATAGCAACCATTGAGAGATAAAAGAAAATGGTTTTGATAATCTCGATCGGGAATTCTCAAATTTATGATGACCAAAATGCTAATTTATGGAGCAACATCTGACTGAGGGCTACACAGGAAACCTCACACATCAAACACATTGTTAGTTTGTACTTTGTCTGTTCAGCAGATGGAGGTACTTTTGTTGGTGGTCTATGAATCGCATCATAATATTACAAAATCTACTTCTAATTATTTTCAAAGTATTTTAGCAGGACACAATAACATACACGATCGAGTCTAAACATGAGAGCAGATGTGAGTGTAACGGCACATGCATAGCCCACGAAACATTCGCCTTTAATAGCTTCACTTTACAGAGAGTAAAAATGAAAAGGGATTTTCAGACAACCCAGAGATTCCAGGAGTTTCCCTTCTTATTGCTCCACCACGATTACTCATCAGACCACTACGGACCTGCTCTTGTGTCAGACAGATGAAATCCACATCTGTGGGAATAACCCACAGTATGAGTGGACATCAGTTATTCTGGGACACAACTCTCTGGGTGACATAGGGCATATTTCTGACATGTCGCATGGCTCCACCGCCCCCCTTAGCCCTTCAGCGTCCCTCACTGTGGACTGACCGAGCTACTTTGGTAAGAATCCCTCCATAAGGAACTTATTACTGTTATTACATGCTGTAAACCATAGCCATAGATATGTGGAAGGGATGGCGTGCGCATAAGCAGCAACGCAGTATTACGACTGTGATGCATGCAGTGTATAGTGACATCCATCAGGCTGCTGTGTTTAATCTGCTGTTGCTTCCTGGCCGCTCTACTGACACCGGTCGCCGCCCTGCAAATACACAACACTGCGCGTCTGTGACGGAGCATGGCTGTCATCGACAAATCGAGAGCAGGATTTGATCATGCATTTACAGGAGACGTGCACACGGTCACTGCTCATGCTGTAGACAATCAAATGTTGTCATTCAACAGACATTCGGGGACACAAAACATTTGCAAGACTGATATTTGGACGAGTAAAGGACCGAACTGGCTTTTTAAAAAAAGGATATCAGATGACTTATTGGCAAGAAAAAGAAGGACTCGATTATTCAACAAGGATCAACCCGCCAACAACAGAAAGTTAAGCATTATATATTTAACCCTATTCTTTTGGTTTAGTAAATGATGACTTATTTACTTACAGACATATTGTCTATCCTCACGACGCTTTTAGTTTCTAAGACTCTGAGAATGGGCTTCAGTATGAAAAGAAAGGAGTGCTGGTAGGTATGAGACGTATTTATTCTTGTGTTAGTGACACAATGTTCTCGACCAGAATGAGAATGAAGGTAAATACAGATGTTTATAGGTATAATCTGCTGTGATCTACAATGTTTTTCTGGCCTTTTTCTTACTACTCGAGTTTTTCCTGGGCCAGAATGTGATTCTATTTCAGCAGTTTGACGTCATGTTGAGCTATTCCCTCTCTCTCAGAAACTAACTGCAGAATACGTTACTGACCTTGGGATGAACAAAAATCCTAATTTGCTTAAGAGTGAGTTCACATTCATAGCGTAGTGACATGAAACCACAGCACAAGTTTAATGTGCCCCTTGTGTCCTGCAGATGTTCAGGAGCTAATGTGGATACTGTCTTTGTCATGGTGGCGACGCAGGAAGTGGAAGCTTCTTACTTTAGCTCAGGAAACCTACTACAAACCGCAACTGTTATTATCCCAGCTAACATGCAATGTGCCACACTGTGGTGTGATCCCAGCCTGCCCAGCCTCTCCCAACCCCTTCCTCTTTAATTCCCCCCGTGCTACATTGGGCAGAAATACTGCAGTAATTCCAAGCAGAGATGAGAACTGCGGGTTTACACTGTTTTGGGTTCAGATAATATGATACTGGTGATTTAATTAGTATCTGGGAAAACACATAATCCGTGCTGACATATTTCTATAAATGCTGCCAGTGTTTAAAGAATGCAGAAAAATGCAAAAAACAATGGCCACTTGAGGCTGGCTCTGTGGAGTTTATGCAGTTTGCTGCTGATACCTTAGTGTGCCTTTCTCTTATCCAAAAGCGTTTTAAAAATCAGCACTGCAGTGCCAATAACACCAAAGTTAAGAGTTTAAGACATGAAATGGAGAAATTGGTGATGCTGCGATGGCTACATTAATGTTGCATTAAAGGGCCTATTCTGCCTTTTAACACACATTTTCTGTCACACAAACATACAATATCTCAGTATACACCACAGTGTTGGGCTCCTTCAGGTGGACCCAAAGGAGCTCTACTTTGTTGGGTTTTTTTTTTTACCTACTAGCTATTCCACAGTTTAATTCTTCCTGTAAATCCAAAAAACTCTGCTAATGCTATTTTCCCTTCACAGCCTCCATCTTTTCTGCACCACTGATCAATACTTCCAGGCTCTTACCCTACAGGCTAGCCTTTTTGCAAACCTCAGTTACCCAGCTGGATCTATGCTGCAGTGTTACTGAAGGCGATGTAAGCTGCTGAACACCCCAGTAAAGCCCTAAAGGCCTTTTCTAGTGCTGCCTAATCCACCTCATTGTGTGACGCCCACCAGCTATTCAACAAGTCTTAACCTCTCACGCCCCCAACACAATCCCCGGGCGCTCTAACGTTGGGGATCTTTTCCTCTGGGACTGATGTCACATGGTAAAGTAATATGATTATTTACAAGGTGGTTTTGTCTGATGTGATGTGTAGACAATGCTGCTCTGGAGTGAGGCCAGTGAAGAAATGGAAACTAGCATGAGGTTTGACTGATATAGGCTTTTAAAGAATGGCTGATCTGAGTGTTACTATAGAGTGGCTTATCTATAGAAATGTCATTTTCAAAGCAAAAAATGTGAAAGCGCGCAGCAGATGGGACTCTTGGGATACAGAATGGACTATCCCGAGGAGAAGAAATCTCTGAGATAGTATTTTAACCACTAGAGGAGACAAAAACAAAAATCTTCTTCACCAAGAAAACGCTCCTTTTTCTCAAGACATGTACAATCTAAACCATGTAGGTTTACAAATGATGACTGTAAGGCTCCTGGGGACTGAAGGCATGCTCAGGAAGACATCGGGGGCCAGTCTTCAAAAGAAAATGCGTGTTAACTCAAAACATGGACATGAAAAAGCTGCCAGTGAAACAGAAGCGTGTGCCACAGTTGGGGATAACAGGGAGGTTGTTCAGGCTGGAGCTGGATGAGTGCAGAGATGGGGTTCTCGGCAGTGCTGAAGAAGGAGGAAAATTTAGTACTTTTTGGAAATTTGTCCTCAACACAATCCGACAGACACATAACAACACAGCAGCAAGTTAATACCTCATCAGCCACACAGAGGGAATGGTCAGAAACGCTCCAGCCTGAACCCTCGGCTGTGAACAGGCCTAATCCTCTTATCCTCTCACACAAACACATGCAGACTCCGGCATACACACTTTCATTTTTATTCACACAGACTAAATCTGCTCTCACAACACACAAATATTTTAGCGGTTGTGAAAGGTCCTCACATCTTTTCACGCTTACACATCACTTCCTCTACAAGTTTCTTACTAGGGAGTTTCTTACTATATAGGTGGTATTAATTAAATTTAGTCCATCGCCTCAACTGTTTGGGATAGCAACTACATTAAGTACAGTGGGTACACACACACACACACACACCTTTTTTCCACTGTTCACCTTTGTGTGACTAATGTGCAGGTTTGAAACCTGTCTGTTTAATTGACCGCTCCTGCTACTTTTCCCGTCAGATGTATTTGAGTACAATGTTATTATTGCCAGGATAAGATTATGTGATAGCAGCCAAGTTACATCCATGAAAATTAAACACCATCTGCTGAACGAGACTGCTGAAATGGGCAAAAATGACAAAAAAAAGTCTAGAATGTGGAAGAGTTTACTTTAATCAGTTACCCCAATGTCAAGAACTTTGATGTATCTGTAATTTTACAGTCTGCAAGTCTACCAACATGACCAACTAACATGTGTGTCATTTTCTGTGCTCTTATGCACTGTGAAGGAGAAATGTCCTCACGAACACAACTGCATGTACAGAGCACTTCCTGAGGCCCCGACTGGCAGTGTGTCAGTGTGTGTCATGTGCCTGTTATGGTGAGATGAGACACACCACTGAGAGGAGGGGATCAAAGAGAATACAAAGGAGCTTTTAATCAGAGGCTCTGTGCCAGCCAGACTGGGTAGAGTCTCATCCATCCTTCTATCCATCCATCCCTCTTTCCCCCTGGGAGGCTGGGATGGGGGCAGTAACCCATAGCCATAGTATACTTATCCTAGCTGATTGTTTTTGTGTTTTAACTTTAATCTCACCATTAGCTGCAGCTGCCTCTGATTAGTGCTCTCACGTCACATTCCAACCCCCCAACAGTGTCACACACACACTTATACACATGTGCATATGCTAACTTGTGTGAAACCTATGCGAAAATTGCTTCACGTTATCATTATAGCACAAATTCGGGTTACTGTTAGCTTGTAATGGTGATTTTTCATACTGTCAATGAACAAAAGATCAGACTCTCTATTAGGTGCACCTTGCTAGTCCTGGTTTGGGTTTCCTTTTACCTTCAAAAGTTCCTTAATTCATCATGGAATAGATTCAACAAGCTGCTGGAAACATTCCTCAGAGATTTTGGTCCATATCGACACGATCATCACACAGTTACTGCAGATTTGTTGAAGCGCTGATATGGGGCAAGATGATTTTTGAATGTCCAAATACATTCCTGAGTCACCAGATTAGGCAACAGTTTTCCAATCTTCTTTGGTCCAGTTTTGGTGAGCCCTCAATTTCCTGTTCTTAGCAGACTGGAGTGGTACCTGATGTGGTCTTCTGCTGCTTCAAGGTTCAACGTGTTGTTCATTCAGAGATGTGCTTCTGCACATCTTGGTTGTGACAAGAGGTTATTTCAGTTACTACTGCCAGGAAGGCAGTAGTAACTGAAATAACCTCTTGACAGGAAGTCAAGACGGCTTCAAGCTGACTTCCTCTTGACAGGAACTGAGTGTTCCTAATACAAGTTTATTAACCACATAATACAGCGAAGCACCTGTTTTGTGTCCTATGCTGAGGAAACGCCGCTACACCACACTTCTAAGTATGGATTCAACTAGTTTATTTAGACGCATTAATTTAATTTACAAGAAGCATTTAGGAATTGTTGCTACAAATATCTGCATGAAATTCCCACTGGACAGATGCATAGTTCAAATGTTCTTACTACAACCATTTCATAGCAAACATAACTCACTTTAAATTCTTTTTTAAATCAGAGAAAAGCAAGAATGTTCCAAACCTCGCTGTCATCTATCCTACCCATAAATAAAACCACCTTAATTATGTGGCGATGAGTGTGGCCTTACATCGAGCTGCACTTAACCCCATGGCAGAGTGTAGGAGCTGAATGTGACACAGTACCTTTAGAAACAGGCAATGGCACTCGGTGTAATCTACTTCTATGCTTCAGTTTTGTACAGTGACCAAAAAATGTTCTATCAAGCAAATTATTTCCGTTATTATTCTCAACTACATCACTGTGAGGATAAACACAAATCAGAAAGAATTTCAAGTCATTTCATGAATGACTAGAAAGATGCAAAGCCATCAGGCTTTTGGAAAAGGCTACGGGTGTCAAAATATTCAGAATGAGAAACCCACATTCATCATCTATAGTACTGGCACACTATAGCACACTGACAGTACATGTAAAAATATGACTAATAATAATGAGCTGCACACATACAAACATTTAGAATCACTGCATGAATCCTTGCTGTGCACGATCCTTAGAAAGCTGTCCAGTTGGAAGACAGAACGCACATTAGTGGGAAAGCTCATTAAAATCTACCGGAGATCATCCTGATGCGCTGTGAAAAGCCGGGCTTAACACACGCTCCTGTGTAAAGGACATCACACATTAATGCGGCTGGAGACACACATGCCACGTACAGTATATCAGCAGAGATGGCATGTGCAACTGAAGCCACGTGCTGGCTGGCCTGGATTAGCTCAGTGAATTTCTTTTTATGTATATTGGCCAGTTGGTGTTAAAACAGGTTAATGCTGCAGGTCTGGGTTCATACACCTACATCTCTCCTGACTAATTACAGAGGCAAAGAGATGCTTAAAATACATTTAACAACACACTAACAGCGTCCAGCTCACATATTACCAAGCTGTCCTCTGAGAACGTACGACGGCCACATGCTTGAACTCCACAGGATAAACCACAGTCCCATCAATCATGAGACTCAACAGGTACTGCGATTAAGAAGCAAATGCAAAAGAAAGTGATTCATGGGGCTAATTCAGGCCTTTGAGCAGAGACTTTCTCTCTGTCTTCTCTGACCCAGCAGCTCCATATATGCAGCTAACCACAACTTTCCCAGCAGCTGCTCATTAGGGTGTGTTATAAGGAGTGCCAACAACAGTCAGGGACACTTCTGACACTCTATGTGGGCCGCTTTGAATTAGGTCTCTAATGAAAACCTAGTGGTGACCCAGCCTTTGACTAGCTACTTACCCAGAGCAGACCGACAGCCGCCACACCACTGGACACTGGGTGGAAATGCTTTTATAGGCCGACTACTGCACTTAGATATGGATCAAAACACAGCAAACAGCCCCAGACTGGTCTCTCAAGTGAGTAATGTAACAGCAGTATGCCCAGTACGCAATTAGCGGCACTGAACTGAAGTACAGATTAAAACACATTTGGATTTTCTAAATTCAATGATATATATGTGGCCTGGGGAAAATTATGACAGGCTACAAAGTTTGTTAGTTTTTTCCACAGTTCAGGTTCATCGAATCTGAATCGGCTCTTTGAATCGGTATAATAAGTTTAATACTAGCATTTCTTGATGAAGCAACAGATTTGATCCATGGTGTTTGAGGTCATTCCACACACAGAGGGTTTCCTTCTGCAATAAATGACTAAATATGTTTCTGACCTGCTCCACTCCAGCTCCAGCTCATTAAGACACCAAGACCTCTTAAGGTACCCTGTTGTATTTGGCACCAAGATAAATCACCAGGTTTGCTTCAGATCCTTGTAACCAGCAGCGATCATGGATCAGATCTGCTTCAGCACATTCTCCAGTAACGTATTACAAATTAATGATGTGCCACTTTTTTGGATGAGTGTCAGTAGATACTGAAGCCCCTCACGTGCTTTGCCGCTTGTTTGGCCATGACACGTTGGGCCTTGTCAGTCAGGTTTCCACATATCCACGGCTAACATGACTATGAGAAGGGATTGTTATTGGATTTATGTGCAAGTGGCCCACTGGTGTACACAATCACAGAATACAAATATGAAGCTCAGTGGGAAAACCAGGAATATATGTGCTGATAAATATAACCAAATCAAATGCTTCCATAATTGGTACATTGATCACTGAAAGGTCTGTTTGATATTAAAATTATACATTATTTTCCAGTATATTCTTTTCCTAAAGAAAGCGGGAAGAGATTGTCCATGATCATCATCAAGAGAACATCAACTAAGGAAATGTAGTTTGTGAAAAAAGGTGTTCATCCCTCCAGAAACATTCGGTCGCTCATCTGTCTGGTACGTGAAAAAGTTGTGGAAATTGTGATTTCTGTGCATTTTAAAAACTGCCCGAGGCTCACATGGGTATTTTAAAGTAACAGTACCTACATCAACAGTAAGCACATTCAAAGAGTTCGGCTTGTGTAAGCACTTCATAAGCAAACTGCCTATGGTAAGGAACAGATCATCCACTGTAGCCCAATGAAATATCCCAATGTGAACACACAGACATAGTTGCACACATATGGTTTGACAAGCTTGTTGGGAGACCTCTGTCAGTGGTTTTGGACAGGAGGGCTGGTCTCAGCTGAAAGAGGTAGCTGGTGTTGGTGCCCACTGAGAAACTGACAGACAGCACATCGTCAAGAGGCTGTCACTTATCATCACATCAAATATCTGAGCATGACAAAATAAGAGACAGATAAAGCTGCACACTGTATGTGTGTGTCTACATGTGTGTTGGGGGACCAATTCAGAGTCACAATGTGGCTGGAGTCAATCCCTGCGGTCACAGAGCGAGACTATTATAAGATCCATAGTTAGTTTATTGTATTTGCGTCGTTTCTTGTGTATTATTATTATGTTTGTTTTTGAGACATTTATTGCCTGCTACATCTTCAGTTTCCATTTGGAATTAATGATGTACTTAATTTGTAGTATCACTGTTTAGGATTGTATTTTTGTAATACAAAGAAATAAATCAAAGAATTCAGCACGCATCCCAAAATGGTTTTCAGCTTCACAACTAAACATATTCCTTAAAGAAATATTACCACTAAGTATCAAGCACAAGTCCTCCAAACTACCAACAACCTGCTGCATGTTTACCATTTTCTATATATACAGTTTTACATATGTGGATGCTGTTCATTAGAATCTTACCCATGGTTTGGGTCAAATATGCTGTGAATAAAGGGAAAAAAATGTCAATTGTATTTCCTCCTTGCTCAAACTAACAGGCAGACTTTTTCCAGATTGTTTCCAGTCTAGAAACAACAACTGTGCATCAGTTACAGCATAATTGCTTTCTGTTTTGATAAAATGTCAACGCTACCCTGCTTCTGTCTAAATGAAACCACTGCAGCATTATGGACATATAACACACCTTTATGCAAACCCACACACAGACAAACACCCAGCTCTCTGGAATGCTTTTCTCGACAAGTGTGAAACCAGAAGAGCAGCAAATGAAAGCAAACTCATGTAAAACTACAGAGCCAGTAAGAGGAACAAGGTTCCATCAGGCATAACACTAGTGTAATACCAGTACTTATGTACAGGTCAGCACTGAGAGAAAAACATACACATACTGTGCAAAAACAGACACACACAAACAATCACCAAAGCAGTCAGCATAGGGTCAATAGGCTGAGAGTTCAGCCGGTCTGTATAAAGGAGCATGGGTCGCAGAAAGGCAGCTAAGATACAAAGACGGGCTTCCATTGCATGTGGTGTGCCTTTATATACAATAGAAAAGCTGTGTTTAAATCTTTCACTTATTTGAGTTTTAACAAATGGAAAGATCAACATTGGGTAGAAAAAGGTCAGCTTTTAACTGTGGATTTCACCTCTAAGAATTATGGTTTCCCTTAACTGCTTTTATGTAAGGCACTTTTGCTCCCTTTGAACAAGAGCACGTAGGTCATCCTAGCAGGATGCACACGCGCAAACCAAATGTGCAGAAAAATTACGTACTGTGAGTAGCGCAGTCAACACTTGACAACCAGTTCTGTGTGTCATATCCTAATTCAGCTTTACAGGTATGACTGAGTATCCAGGACGGACTGGAGAACAAAAGGTATATTTTGCTTTTGATATGCATAACACACTGACACTTTGCCACTGTATTACACTTTAATTCTCAAGCTTCCTTTAATTATTACCTTTTAAATTCTATTGCTGCTGATATTTTGTTCTTAATTATTTACACCTGCTTGGTGTTTTTGTCTTATTTGTATCTGAGGTGAACTGGTGTGCTGCTGAGGGTCCTCCCCAAGGGATTAATAAAGTTCAGGATGGGCCATTTATATGGATACACCTTAATAAAATGGGAATGGTTGGTGATACTAGTCCTGTTTGTGGCACATTAGTATATGTGAGGGGGCAAACTCCTCAAGATGGGTGGTGACCATGGTGGCCATTTAGAACGTGGCCATCTTGGATACAACTTTTGTTTTTTCAATAGGAAGAGGGCCATGTGACACATCAAACTTATTGGTAATGTCACAAGAAAAATAATGGTGTGCTTGATTTCAACATAACGTTATTCTTTCATGGGTTATTTACAAGTTTCTCTTTGTTCAAAGCCACTGACATGTCGAAGAGGTTAACACGTGAGGAGCGGATCGAAATTGTGTTGATATCTGGTGAACGCAGTAACCAGGTCATTGCAGCAGATTTCAATGCAAGACACCCTACGAGACCACCCATCTCCCATGCTACAGTTAGCAAACTGCTTGCTAAGTTTTGTGAAACTGGTTCAGTGTTGGATTTGCCAAAATGTGGACGCAAGAAAACTGTCACTAATGAAGAAACATCAGTGGCTGTCCTAGCTTCATTCAGCAAGAGCCCACAGCGTAGCACTCGCCGCATGTCACTGCAGAGTGGCATTAGTCGAACATCCCTTCGGCGGATATTAGCTACTCACAAATGGCACACAATTGGTTTGGTATATGGGGT
>VURO01001473.1:0-12381 GCA_015108175.1 Pelvicachromis taeniatus
GTTGACTAACGGGTATTTAACGTTGGACACCGTATTTTACAGATTCATAAACCCCATTTTAATTACGCTTATGTGTCGAGCTGAACCTGGCTGGATTGTCTGCGTATTTTGACATTTCAAATAAATATAGTCCTTAAATACATTTTGCCTGTCTTGTTTTATTGACTATAACAACACACTGGTTCCCTGCTTGCTGCCGAAATAATGTACATGTATGAGTGCCAGGTATTTCCAGCTATTATCGACATACAGTTGAAGGTTCGGCACAGCATCCACCCAGCATTTTGTTCTCCGAAATGCACATTTTCTAGTTTTTCCTTGTCATCTTATTGCAGTAATAAGGAGATCATCTCTTTGACCCATTTCTAAGCTCCACTAGGTGAGAAACTGAGGGAGATGACAGATATTTTCATAAAGGTCACTCTCTTCTCTTTCTCCTTACTTTTCTTGATGGTTTGCTCACAGTAGTATTCTCAGCACACTTTACTTCTTGCAAGCTACTTCTGCGGTGTGTCCTCCACACTCCACCTCTGCTAGCCACAGGCTTTTGCCCCTACAGAAGCTCTTCAGATCATCACATCAGTAGTCAGTTTCAAGTAATTTCAGGATCAATTTTTAAGATGGCTGTTCTTATCAAAATATATCAGTGTGAAGCACCTATCTGACCTTAAGAGTTGACATATTCTATCTCCTATGCTTATCTTGGTGAAAGACATTTAAGTTCTCAAATTTGGTTTGCTTCCCCACTGTGACTAGATTAACGAGCTGCCCTTTTGCTTGTAGCATCAGCCATATTTTCTGCAGCTTTAGGTAGCTTCATTATATACAGAAATATTGACCTTCAGCGCTTTTTATGAGAATGTATAACAGAGAAAAGCAAGCATTTATCTATATAGCTCTGCAAACTATTCTCATCATTCCATATCTTCCAGTACTGTTCCAAGTCCATGCTGGTATTTTGGCTCCTTGGTATGATAAGTGAATATTTTACATTTGATTCTTACTTTTTCAGTAAATTCTCTTTGTAACAATAACATTAATTATGTAGTCATTATAATAAATGACCATAAAGCTGTGTGATTTGTATCATGCTGCCCTGTAATCAGGGGTTAAAGTGGGCTAGACTGGCATTCTGGCACCTTCAGTTAATAAGCAACTAAATCTGATAGTCAGGTTCATGCATATTACTTTTGAATTAGTTATTTTTTCTGTTGCAGCCTGGTGTTGCTTCCAGTAACTGGATTGAGATACTTGCCCAGTAATGACAAAATAATGACACCCCCAGTCTTCCACCCTTTTCCACACTGGTTTTTCCTTCTTATCCCTGTGATGCGTTCATGGTGCAGATGTAAAATTCCTGCACTATTTCATCGGCCTTGCGCTGCACAAGATGAGATGAGAGATTATTTTCAACGGTAACTGATTTTAGCATTTTTCAATCAGGCATTGGGTCTATACAGTAAGTGTTTCTGAATTATGTCATTGTGAAATATCCCAACTAACTACTCGAAGTATACCAATTTTGTGTCTTTCAAAGGTTGCATGAAAATACTGGGAAGTTTACCGGCTAGTATTTTCATGCAACTCTAAATTCAATCACCAAATGTTCGCCTTTATACTGGCTTACTACGCCTTACTGTCCAGGAGTTGGAAATCAGCAATAACTTGTGAAACATCTGCTTAAATTCTTACAGAGTTGAGTTGGCTAAATCCACAAATCTACTCTGTAGGTATCCCAACACCGATAACCTCTCTGAAACCCTGCAACATCATCTACGCAGTAACCTCAGCTCGCAGCTGTTTTGATTGACCTGATTTTTAATTTATCAGTAAGAGAATAATGGTCATTGACTTAATATAATGACACATGTCAGCAAATTCCTGCAGGGAGGTTTTAGGTCCTAGCATTTTATTTGTTTCTGTCATGGCTGGCACCAGATATAAAACACCGGGACAAGACCACAGTGGAATTAACACATAAAACATGACACAAAAGCATGAATGCTGGTAACAGCATCAGCCACCAAAGAAAGTGCAAAGCAAAGACAATGTGCTGGAACTCACAAAACAAGTTGCAACTTATTTCTAAGCAATTGTTCTCTCCACACTGCACCACTACACCCAATCTTAGAGTCCCTGCACCTGCCAAATGCCACTTTAAACCCTGCCTGTAATGTATGTATGTCTTGGTTTTGTAATTCTCAGTATCACCGAACAAGGAAATTCGTTTTTGTTGTAGTTTGTTTTTTTTAATATAGTGGTTCATCAATTTCCAGTATTAGTAAAGCAAGAAAGTTTAAGTGACACAGAAAGCCAGAAAATGTACTTTAAATCCACAGTGATTAAAGCACTTCAGTGGAATTTATACACATTAAGCCAACTGCAACAATCACTTTTAAAGGAATTGAATGGAAGTTAAACAATAATTGATTAGCAATCATTTGGGGTAGTTTTTAGTACCTTGCTGTAGGTTAGAAAGTCTGTGGGCTTGATGCACTTTACTACAGTAAGTGCTGACTCAACAACTTGTTAATCAAGCCCGCAGTTATGCACACACAGTCAGCTGCATGGAGCCCGCTGAGAAATACTTGGATCCCTCTTGAATATAGATATAATTAGATTGTTGCACAAGATCTTGCTTGGCTGAATTATCAGCCAAGCCACACGCTGCATGTTCACTAAACAGAATGTAGTGAAGGATGCTAAACGACATCAGTGGGTTACAAAAAATAAATTCCAGTTTGACATTCAAAAGTTAAAACACTTTACTTAGTTAAAGATGGTCAGATAACATTCTGCCTTGCCAATATTGTCAGTCATTAACTTTAACTAGCAGTATAAATGTAAAAACGGACCCAAACAGTCGACATTTGCAGAACTTCCTGCTCAGAATGTCAAAAAAAAGCACAGAGAAAAATGAGAATAATGAATCTAGACAGACATTACTAAAATGTCACAGAAAAACACTCAAGTATTAATTACTGATTCATAGGCCAAATGCCATGTTGTAATTGCCTCAAAACTTAAACGTTTAAGGTACTAAACTAAAAAGTTAAATTTCATATTTTTTTCCCTGAGAACTGCAGATATTAATCAACATTTACATGTGGCAGCAGTTATTCTGCTGCCCCTGAGTTATGTGACCTTTTCCACTTTCTCAACTGCATACCGCAGTGCCTCCTGAGGTAAATGCTGTTGTACTGTATGTAGCATATGCTCATTTAATAAAAATGCAATATATTATCCTGCAATTCCCCAAATTGACCTACAAAGATTGTATTCCCATCAGGCTTGGGGGCAGAAAATATGTATAAAATGAGTAATTGCTGCAAATGGAAGGGATGAATCTGTGTTTACACAGTTACGAAAATCCTAATAGGCGCACAGCAAACACATATACTCACAAATACTGTAGAAGTGGGCAGTGTTGCCTTAAGCACCGCTTGTGATTGGTAAATAGAAGAAACATAAACACATACAAGTGCAGAATATGAGATATGACAAGAACCACAAACAAGCATATTTTTTCTGGAATTTCTGTGTAATTTTGTGCATTTGCAGTTCCCATGTCATTTTGCCAGTAATCAATCTTAAGTGGTCTAAAAAAACATGAATTGTTATCCCAGATTGTGCTTTGCTGTTTGACTGATTACTCCAGACTCAGTTGATAGAGTAGAGAGGGCGCTTGAAACAAGGACACCGCCATATTTTTTCCTCTCTACCTCTGGGATTTAAATATTAAACATAAAGGATGGCAGATTATTATCCCTGTCACCTTGCCTTAAGCAATGATATTCTGTCTTAACAGTGCCATACAGTACCTGCTGTGTCACATATTGGTGAGATTACTCTGAAAGAGAAAAGAAATTGTCTGAAGCATGCGAGTTAGGAGACAAAAATGTGCTCCATTGGGATTGGCTTATTTACTGTTGTAGTCTTTGGTTACAGTTTAAAATATTCAGAGGATCTCCTTAGTGAAAAATATCACTGTGCTTAATATTTATACATAATAGAAAATCATATTGAGATGTTTTGGTGTAAAATGGCTTTTTAAGTCCTTGTTGTAATGTCCCCATTTACGGTGCTACATTCTGATGAGGCCATAATGATCTTTCAGCGCCACAAAGAAACAGAGTAACAAGCGCAGAACTTTTAATATTTAACATGTATTGCTGCAGGAGAAAAAAAAAAACTGTCTCCAACACAGTGTTAAAATTCAAGCAATAATGAATTTTGAGAAAGCATTTTTCTCAACATTTGTCTAAACTGAACATTTAATATATATTTAAAAAAAACAGGGATGCACTAATTTTTCAGTAGAACAGCTCTTATTTTCCCTACTGACTGTCATAAGCCTCTCAGCCAATAAGATGAAATTCTCTGGTGGCAATTTGTTGTCCAGAAATTCAGGCTCCAACCTTGTAAATTTGTATGATGGCATTTTTGTTCATTTAATGATACAGTGATGCCCAAAATGTACATCTTGACCACCCAGTTAAAAAATAAGTGAACAAGTTCTTTTGTGGACTCAACATAAAAATAGGATAGAAAGTTCAAGTACTATATCTAACTTCTGATTGGTTGGCCAGCCTACATCATGTGTCTAAAGTCGCCCACTGCCAAATCTCTCTTCTGTGTTTGTTCAAGGAAAGCACAGAACTCTGAAGCAGGCCTAACCAACCAGCACCACACTGAACTCTAATGGCTCCGACTGCACACACAATACCACTGCTTGTGAAAAACACACAATTATATAGTACAGTAAAAGCTCAAATGTATGTACAAACTAGCACACATTTTTATTAGCATTTTTAATATTAGTATATGTCATAGAACCACAATATCTGGAGAAATCAACACTGAATGCCCGAGATCTTCGAGCCCTCGGGCGACAGTGTTAAAAACAACCAAAGCTCTTCTAAAATGGACTGAGGCAGAGCGGAAAACTGTTCTGTGATCAGACGAATTAAAATAGCAAAGTACTTCTGGAGAACATGTGTCCTCCAGGCTAAAGAGGAGAGGGACCATCCAGCTTGTTATCAGCATTCAGTTCAATAGCCTGCATCCTTGATGGTATGGAGGTGCCTCGGTGCATGTGGAATTGGCACCTTGCACATCTGAAGAGGCACCAGCAATGCTGAAAGGTAAATACAGATTTTAGAGCAATATATGATCATTCAGACAATGTCTCAGAAAAGGCCTTGCATATTTAGCAAGACAATGCTAAACTGCATACTGTATCTATTACATGGGTTCATAGTAAAAGAGTCTAAGTGTTGAACTGGCCTGCCTGCTGTCCAGACCTTTCACCAATTTAAAGCATTTGGTACATCATGAAGTGATGGATACAATAAAGAAAAACCAGGACTGTTAAGCATCTAGAATTCTATATCAGGCACTTATAGGGCAACATTCCAGCAGCTGGTCTTCCAGATGTTTACGGACTGTTGTTAAAAGACGAGGGAGGCTACACAGTTGTAAACATTGCACTGTCCCAATTTTTTTAGATGTGTTGCTTCCATCTAATAAACAACAACTTTACATTTTGTCATTTTAAATATATGACATGTTTTCTATAATCTATTGTGAATAAAATAGGAGTTCAGGAGATGTACATGTCTTGGAGTTGTACCAGTTCTTGTTCCTAAATTATAGAAACTATAAAATCTAGAGTTAAAGCTATGCCTTCCTCTTGTTTCCACATTTCTTACTGCTGCCATAATATAGCATGCTGTAGGCATTCCTGGACTGATCACTTGCCGAAAGACTTTAAACCAACAAGAGGAAAGAACAACAAAACATCAGTATCAGCCCAGAATCTTAAAATCGGTGCAATTGATCTACTTGAAATTTAGGACTACTTGTAGGGTTAACTAGTTTATATTTTAGTGGGTTAGGGTATGATTTTAATTTAAATTTTTAAAATGGAAAATTATTAAATGCAGTGTCCTGAAGACATCAAGATATGCTGCTGAAATACAGAGAAAAAAAGCCTCCAACAACAAACCACAGCTCTGCCACACAGCTGTGAGAAAATGATGATAAAATCAATGCTCAGAGGTCATTCTACTTAGAGCCAGTGAAAAAAATGCTTGTGAGCACTGGGAATAGAAAGCAAAACTGCACAATGGAAGGAGGGTTACATTATTTACACAAAGCTGGGTTTATCCTGTTCTCAAAAAGCTACCACCAAAGAATGGCATCGTGTACCTGTATTTCATGCATTTTTAAAAACAACAACATCAACAACAACTTCAGACTTTCAGCCTGCATTTCACGTTGTGCATTTCTGACATGCCAGCACAGTACATTTCCAGCAGGAAGAGCTCATACCATTTACTTATTTCCAATAGCTCGTTTCCATGACAACATTATCAAAATTCTGTTGCTGGCATCTCTCTGCTTTACTGGAGGTGGGTATGACATACCAGGGACCATTCAATCCACCCAACATTTTAAACATGAAGCATTTAAAACACATTATTTTACCCAGAATACAGAGGGGTTTTTTTTTTTTTGCAGATACACACAGTATTCACAAGTTCACAGCTACTTTAATAGCTTCTTTTGACTTGTGGGTCTGGGAGCTGAAATGTAACTCCAAAGCAGCTTTAAAGCTATAGCAGTTTTCAAAAGGAAAAACTGGGTTATCTTAAATTCCACAATAGGATACTGTAGAAGAGATATAGAGACTTAACTGCTGTGACCATAAATAGACTCAGATGTGTAATGTTTGGAACCACTTCAGCAAAAACTTGTTTTCGCAAACTTTATTCAACGAGCTGGCTGATGGATTTCACGCTAGTTTAAGGAAAGCTACAGAGTCAGAGGCATCATATTACAAGTATCAAACTTTGTAGTGTCCTAAGAGAGCTATGTGAAATCCTCAAAGCCGGCAAAACATAAATCATCACAGAAGACATATCAGTTACTGCTCTCTACACTCACATGAAAGTCTCAGTTGATGCTGGGAAAATCAGTGAAGTAAAAATGTCACTACCTGTCTATACTGGTGAGCATTCTGGCTGTATCCTCAAAGTCTCCCCATGCCTTCGTCTATCCAGTCATTTGGATCCATGCTTCGTGACACACAAAGGAAAACTACTGTACCCCAGTTTCCTTGACAGTGTCTTATTTTATAAAACCCGCCAGAAAGAAACGTATGCCACGTTAAATAAGAAGGAATGACGCAAAATCAAAATATCTGATCAAAGTTGCAAATTGAGTGACGAATTTATAAATGCAGAGGAAACACGTCAGTCAGGTGTTCACTTTAATTGAAAGAAATTTCTATGAGATGTCGTTGCATCATTTGGAAATATCCTCCTTCTATTGCTAATTTCTTCCCTGGCGAAACTGCTTTTGGCCTTGGCTTTAGCTTTTTATTTATTTCATTTTGACATCAGCTGTAGCAAAAACACTTTCTATAATGGAATTCACTGCAACAAAAGAGGCACGCTGACAGACACCCACAAACCTCAAACCAGCTCTCAGGCTGCAATTACACTGATACAGTAGATACTTCATGTGATGTTGAAGCTGCCTTTCTCCTTTACTTGTGCATCGTACTTGAACTCCTACAAGTTATCCTTGAGTTTTCCACTTCCAAAATATTATAAAATATGTAGTCAATCATGACATCCTGCGTTGTTTTCATGGGAAGATTTATTTATTTTTTTTTAGCTGTTGCCAACATTGCTTATTCATCTTTAGTGAGTGGTGTTTTGGAGTAAGCGATGCACTGAGGAGATCATCTATTCAGCTGTGAAGTGTTTCAGATATAAACATTGCACAACTTACCATTGCAGCTTTTGAAATAAACTCAGATAAGTGGGAGAAATGAAAGCAAGTAAATGTGTGGTTTGTATCGTTCATTAGAGTAGGTCAGTTTTACATTTTACAGACTACTTAAAGGGACCACTGGTAAGTTTTTTATGTATTTAAAAGTATATAAAAAAACACAATTCTATCCATCCATCTTCTGGCACTTATCTAATTCAAGATTGCGGTTGGGTTGGACCCTATCCAAGCTGTCACAGTACAAGAAGCTGGATAGGTTGCCGATCTATGGTAGCAAATTGCAAATACAAATTGCCATTATTAGCTACATTAAATAGTTTTATAATTAACCACTTTTACTTCATGACATGTCATGTCTGCAACAGTCAGTTGTGTTACAGTAGATCTCTACAAAACATTCATTCTTTAGGGTAAAAGATTTACATGTAAATAACAGCAAAGGAAAGGCAGATGGAAAATAGCAGTTAATTCCAATGGTTTGTAAATGTTTGCTTCAAACAGTTATTGGGTGGTATTTACATTCCCAAACATCCCCCTGAAGTCTTGTCAGACGATGCCTGAATATAGAAAATATATCCAGAGATGTTTAAATAACATCAGATTTCATTTTAAATTTATTATCTACAGGCTAGTTTGGAAACTTCTTGCAGATATGTCAATAAGGCATACTTTCACATATTTGAGCTTGTCTAGTAACATTTCTCCTCTGATGTAAAAGACTAAATGAATCAGCCTTTGAAGTGTTACATATATTTAATACCATCCATAAGCAAATATCCCTGATATGTTGATCATGACCTGAACACCTAAAAATCCAATTCAGATTCTCTTATGAATATTAATTCACAGAACTCATTAGCAGTGAGTGCTCTGATACACATGAAATGCATTTTCTTTCAAGCTTTTTTATTAAAAGGAAAAAGGAAAAAGAGTAATTGAAGCCAAATAGTAGTCATAGGATTGGAGGAAAGGGATCAAGCACATCCTCCTTTTGACCTAGTTATCAGTCGACTTGGCCTCCCTCCAACTGAATCATTACATTTGTGGCATGATCTGAACCAAACGCCACTACTGTCCATTACCCACAGGTGTCTTCAAGTCACTTTTGACTTTGCTCAGTCTGGCTGTAATTCCCTTGATATATTATCAGATGGTAATTGGATGGGGAGTAGCCATGACTCAGAGAGGCCTGAACATGAATCAAGTTGGACAGAGCATATCTTTGTACCCAGTGACACCTAAGAGGTCATTGCTTTTGGACTCCAGAAGCATAGTTTTCTTTTTGATGGCTAATGACTGAACTAAAAACATTTTTAGTGTTGTGCTATTATGCTGTAATGGCTAAATGTACAAGAGGAAAATGCAGTGGCATTTTTTCTGTTTAGTTCACCCTGACCTAATGCCAAAGAAGTTTATGTTTGTTGCTGTATTTTTATGTTATATATTTGTGCAAAATAGCATTACACTTCTTTGTCTATTACCACTTTGGGAAACAAAATAGCTTTGGTCTAACAAAGCTGTGGTCATTTGGGTGTGGATTGTCATTTTTATCAGACACCACAAGCCCAAATTATGGCAATAGGAAGCGGTGTCACTTGCTTTTCTGCATACTGAGATTTAATAAGGTAATGCAAGATGTGACATGTGGGACTCCAAACAATAACAAAGTAAGGCAATGTCGACAAAACCACCTCACACACAAAAATCCCAAGATCAGCGCTTGTATTTCAGAATAGGATGCCCAGTGTATTGGGTGGCTATGATCACATCTCTAAAGAGGCTTTGAAACTGGAGTGCATTGCATTGTCCCGGCTGCATCCAGTACTCAGCTCTTGGTTATTTAACCAGGTGCATGGACTGGATCAACTGTGCATTTGTGAGGCTGTCCGCTTTGGAGGTTCCCTTAGTCAGCAGCCTGGTTCCTTAGATGTAATATCCTGTTTCTATACCGTGTGCTGCAGGTTATTTGTTATATTTCCCCTGGCGCTTCATACAATATGCTGTTCAAATGGAGCTGTGCCTTTGGAGTAACACACAGTTCACTTTACATATATAACAAAATGCTCTGCAAAGCTAGAGGTCAGTAGTTAAGAGATGATGCTCCTGCACTGATATTTTTCTGACTAATTGATATGATGCAAAATGTTGCAAATTTATTACAACTTTGTGAAGCACTTGTGATGCTTAAGTCTGTTCTAAATCACTGTTACATGGAAATACTACTTGGTGTATTTCCATCCTCAGTATTCCGCATAATTCCCAATGAACCATCCAAGGTAAAACTGTAAACAAGAAATAATACGTTCATGTACACTATTTTTTCATGCCCCTTGCTCTCTACATTTTTCTACCACACCGTGACATATTTTGTGCAGTGTAGTGTAATTCCCCGAAGACACGTATCTGCATTTGAAATGTGAATGACTTAATGCATGTCATTAGTTTTATATGCACCACACTCTCTGTAATGCTATCAGTAAAATAAAATCAATAACATTAACTTATTTGCATCTCTTTAAGACTTAATCTGGTTAATCAAGAACTATGAATCTCAATTTCCACATTTTAACCCACACAGTAATCATTCCAGAACTATGGGAACAGAAACAAAGTAATTTTATAATGTTTTGAAATGCCATCATTTTGACCCATTTACCCATCAGACTTTATTTGCACAGACAGCAACATTCTCTGTGTTTGTGCTTGGAGGAAGAGATTTAGCCTGCTCATTGCATAATCATTTCTTTCTCCTTTGCTTGCTATACTTAGCAAGTAACCTGACATGCCTCACCAACAAGGCCCACAGACACCTCCATCCTCATGCAATGTTTTCCAAGGACTTTTTCCTTTGATGTATGAAGACTCGGTATTGTTAACACTGGGAAAGTGTGTCTAGCATGCTAATACTGCAGATATTTATTTGTACAGCAGTGTTTCAGCAGCCCATTTCTCCTTGCTGCCTTTGTTGAAGGTTAGATTCTGAATCTTGCTGTATTTAGTACGTTTTCATTTTCCATTAATGTTCTCCGCAGAATGTATGCACCATCTACAATAAATATTTTTGGCCCATATAGTTTACCTTTGTGCTTTAGAGCTGTTAAGTGATTTCTATAGCTTTAATTCTACGTATATATTATATGATAATGTTTGATATTAATTTTACGCCTTATTACTTTCTTCTCCTCCTTCTTCTTCTTCTTTTTCTTCTTCTACTCTTTCTTATTATTATTTTTAAAGACACACACCAAATAGCTTCAAGGAACAAATATCCATAGTTGGCATAATTTGCCATGAGAGGTTTCTATTCCTGACATTAAATACATCAAGTACAAGACCCTCTTGGAAACTGTTCACTCCAAACAGACCAAACAGATCCCATATCACTAGGATTGACACCTATCTCTGAACTTCACCTTCATTTTGATTTTGCTACACACTTGGCAAATTATGCGACAGCATCGTGAATGGCTGTGTTCTTATTGATAGAATGTGTTGACATAAAGACAAACATACAAACACGTGTCAGTGTATCAAATTAACTTTATGGTAGTTCTTACTACAGTATGTGTCCCTATAGCTACACTTTGCCAATAGACAGTACTGCACAAAAGTCTTGTCACCTATTATTTATTTATATTTTGCTAGGAAAATAGGAAATACATGCAATGAATTATTGAATCATGTGCAGTATATAAGGCAACAACAGCATTTGTACAATTCTGTCAAATATGAAAGTCAATATTTGGTTTCACTACCTTTCTTCTTCAGCACAGCATGAACTCTTTTATGCAAGCTTTCTTATAATTTCTTTAGGTAGTCAGAGGCTTTCCAGATGGTATTGCAAGGTGGTTCAAAATACGACAGTACATTTCTACATAAATGATGAATGATGATGATCAACTTTGACAAAACATCACTGACTCGAGGGCCAAACCATGACACCATGTTTTACAGACCTTCACTGTCACATTACCAAATGACATAATGGGTTCAGGACAAACAGACACACAAAATAAAACCTGCCAAAGTTTTTCTTTCAGACTTTCTGGTAGAAAATTATTTTCAGTTTTCAATCATGGTTTGGTTGGAAAATTAACTAAAATAATGAACCAAAATACATCCTTTCAACAACGTCAAAGCTTGTCAGACAGAAAGCTTTGAAAGAAAACATTTCCCTGTGACACTAAAACAAAGACAGACGCTCGGTGTGAAAACAATACCAACCTCACTGTCAAAGCTGGTAATAATACCGGTTACACTATTGCAGCTGATACAAACAAGCAAAGCAAAGTAAAGCAGAGAAAGATAACAAATAAAATGTCAAGTCCAAATTGATGACCAGGAAAGGCAAAGGAACAAGCCTCACTGCAGACTGCAAACTGAGTGTCAAATATAAAAGCATTGTGTTGAATTTTAACAGATGTCATTTTCTGTATGCTTTAATTTGGAAAATGCTCCTCTGGTGCCGGCAAATGGAGCTCTGCTACATTAAACCCCCTCACAAGACAAAGTGATGTGAGGTATTGTGCTGGCTTTGTTCTTTCAAGCAGGCAGGTATGAATGCAGCAACAATGCCAACCA
>VURO01001473.1:12401-26043 GCA_015108175.1 Pelvicachromis taeniatus
ACCACACACACACACACACACACACACACACACACACACACACACACACACACACACACACACACACACACACACACACACACACACACACACACACACACACACCTCATTTTGGAGGTATGCACATCCCTAACTGGATTATAGGGCTGGTAAATACTGTAAAATGACTGCCGATGAAATATGCAGTATATTTGTAAATATAAAACTATAAGTAAGTGTCCATTGTACATGAAGAATACACATGTAGTCCAGACCTTACAATATGGCAAGTTCAAATGTTGCTGAAACACATAAGCAGCTCTTTATTCGCTAAAGGCCATTTGAGTGCACGTGCAAGAGTCTTTCGTGAACTTGGGAAAGAGAAATTTGATCGTGTCTATCGGGTTATGTCTTGTTGGTCCTTTGGTAGTATAGATTATCAGGCCCATTCTTATGAACCATTCGGGCAACTGTAGTGAGAGTTTTGTTCACATTGTCAGCAGAGCTGTTGTAAGTGTCCCCAGTGGGCACTGAACACCACCACAGCTGCCCTTTCTAACTGACTAATACATCTTACTTGACAGAATTTTGTCAAGCATTGACTTGGCCTCAGGACCACCTCTCTTCATTTTGCAAATGATGTGGTTCTGTTGGTCTCATCAGACCAGTTCACACTGGTGTGGTTTGCATCGAAGTGTGAAGCAGCAGGAATGTACGTCCCAGTGTAATGCCATGGTTCTCAGCTGGAAAAGCTTTGTGTCTACTCCAGGTTGGTGAAAGTTTAAAGGTTTGAAGTTTTATGTGGTTGCTTATGAGAAAATGCAGAGCAGTAGACTGGATTGGCAGATAGATGGGTGAAGAGTTGATAGTATTGTGGACACTGTACCAGTCTATTATGGTGAAGAGAGAGCTGAGCAGGAAAGCAAAGTCATCTACTGTAATGTACAGTATGATTAGCTTTGGATAGTGACTAAAACAGTGAAACTGCAAATACAGATGGTGGAAATCTGCTTCCTCCAAGGTTGTCTAGGGTTTACTTATGGGGTGAGAAACTTATTCATTTGGGAGCAACTTAGAGCAAAGCTGCTATTTCTCCACATTGAAAGGAGCCAATTGAAATGATTCGGGCTTTTGACACAGGATACCTCATGGACACCTCCTATGTGAAGTGTTTTAGGCATGCTACAAGGGCAGAAGACTTCACGCACCCTGGGGAGATTATATTTCTTGTCTGGCGTGGGACGGAGGTCTAGGCATCTCTTAGATCAGATTTTTGATATTTGCATACAAAAAAGGCAGAATAGCCATCTACAATAAATGTTATATTTACCTTGAAAAAAATATGACCTAATGCACAGAGCCTTTGGCACTAATATGTAATAACTGAGGTTGAGTTGCAGGTTGCCATTTCAACCTATTTTCCAACATTTTCCTCCAATCAAACTCTAGCCATTTATTTTAAGTTGTTAAAGGTCAATATGAGTTGACCAAACAGGCTACTTGCTGTAAGGTTAGGGTAAAATAACTGATTTTACTGAAAATGTTATCTTTTAATGACACCTATTCCTACGCTGAATGCAGAAAAGTTTATTGCAAAAAGGAAGAAAAAAAGATTTAAGTTTTATTAGGTCCAGTTCTAATGGTTGCTCCAGTGCTCTGAAATCACAGTGATTCAAGCATAAGGGCATGTTTTGAAAGCTTTTTAACCCTCTACACTAATGGTAGGATGAGCACTCAGACATAGCTACCATCTTATGAAATACACAGACAACATACTCCCACTCACTCTGCTCCCAGAGTCTGTGCTCTGCAGAAAAATATCTCCTGCCCCACGCTGCTAGTTTGAACTGCTCCCACTGGGTTTCTGTCTTTGCCATACCGAATGGACAACAGATAGACATCGAGCCTCCTTCCTGCCGCAGGCCTTCCGGCTACTAAACCAAACTGGACAACAACAATAACTCATGAGGCTAATGTAGAAACAGCTTTTCCTGTCTACCAGTAGTAGCTGAATAAATGCTTTTACTGTTATGCCCAATGCCTTCATATGTTTGTAGTCTAGGTGGATGTGACGCACTCTGCCCTGAAACACCTACCCATATGACATGGAGAAATGCGACGAATATCGAATATAATTACACTACAGTGAACAGACTTGTATTGAAGCAAAACGAATGAACGTTAAGCACAAAGAGCTTTGATGGTTTAGTAATGCACTCTAGTTTTTTTTAAATCTTATTTCTATTTATTTTTTAATGTGTTATTTCCATTGTTAAATATAGAGATATAGATATAGAGGCAGGGAATAGTGTTGACGTCTGAATGTTTCAGCACTGCATTGTAATTCAGAACAATAACACATTTAAGTTCTGAATGTTGCTGACAGTGACACAAAGCAATCTGGCGTCATTACATGAAAACAAAATTGTCTCGTTTGCACAAATGCATAATAATAATGAGGAATTTTTGCAGGGACGAGAGAAGACAGGGGACAGGAGGGGGGAAGAACAAAGGAATTTTATTTTATAGACTACTACTCGAAAAGAGCTTTAAACCAAATAGTAATAAGCATTGATTTAACTGCATCAGGTTGCCCCTGTGACTGCAAATGATCTCATCAAACACCCACTTCTAATGAGCATGTAGGTGAATTATGATGGGGTGTGAAGTAAGTTTGATTATAGCATTATTCCTCAAATTGTTTTATACTAAAAGCTGGGTTAAATACTGAGTTAATCATATTTGATAAGGATTGTGGATTCTTGTTTTAATTATTATGTTCATATTAATAATTATATTAGTGTTTAATCAGCATAGGACAGGCACAGCTTTGTCTATTGGCTATCATCATTATTATTATTATTATTATTATTATTATTATTATTATTATTATTATAATAAGTACAGTATGTGTAAAACTGACACAATGTGAACTTTTACAAAAAGACATGTCTTGTGCAAAACAATAAAATTGTTATCGTAATTGTAACAAACACATACAGCTGGGGTCAGAAGTTGATATTCATCATGAGCATGGATGTCATGGTAATTTGGGATTTTAATGATTTCTTTGAACTGTTCTTTGTCCAGGGTGAAATGATAGTACAGCATACATCTTTAATGACTTTAAGAAAGGAAAATTGGGTGCACAAGTCTAAGCTTATTTTGGATTTCCTCTCATCTACAGAGGGTTGGAATGATCCATATAGGCTAAAATGTGCACATGCTTGCTGTGGTTGACAGTTGGCACAGTATTCTTAGTTTTAAAAGTCTCAATTTTACTCCTCCAAACACTGGTGAAATAGCTAAATCCAGGACGCATTTGGTTTGTGCATGTGGTAAGCTGCAAATTTCAATTAAACTTAAAGGTGCCTATTTTGGAGCAGGGGCTTCTTTCTTGGTAGGCAGTCTATTAGACCTTTTAGTGATGCTGGTGTTCAAGCAGTTTCTGTCTCATGGCAGGCTTGAGCTTTGGTGATTCTTGAGTTCTTGTGAAAAGTTCTAACCAATTTCATCTCATTGTGACAGTTTGGATCTTCTTTCAGACCTGGGCAAAATGGTGACACATCTGCATAATTTGTCCACATGCAGAATTGTTGGAAATGATGGTCTTGGAATCTGCAGTTGTTTAGAAATGGCTCGCAGAGACTGTCCCATGTTGTGTAAATCTATAATTCTCCTTGTTAGATCATCACTGAGTTCCTTGGACTTTCCCGTTGTTAGATTTTTGATCAGATTAGCACTGTCGAGCAAATTCTTTTTTATATGCTGCCAAAAAAACCTTACTAGTTGTATTTTATTCATGATCACTAATGAGAAGCTAACCACCCCTATCCTTTTCAAGATAAAAGACCTTATGGAACCTGTGTATGTGTGTATTTAAGCCTATATGTATAATTTTTGACCCTAAAAAAAAATCCAAAGTAAATTCAAACTTGCCAACAAATTCTTGTTTTTTTTTCATTAAAGATGTATAGTGCAGTCATTCCACCCTGGGAAAAAACTGTTCAAATACATCATTAAAACCTCCAAATTACCAAGACTCTCACGCCCATGATTGAATACACTTATGCCCATGAGTGTGTGTAAACTTCTGACAACAACTGTACCTTTGTCTCTAAACCATAATGTAATAAAGTGAAAAAAAAAAGATTCATAGCTGTGTCTGTAGTGCTTTACTATAACTTATTCTGGATTAGACTACCTTAACTAAAACATGATTACAAGCCTTTCTATTGTCATTCAGTTTACTAGATTATACACATGGTGTGCTGCAGAGGTTAAACTGAGTGCTACATGTGCAGGAAACGACAATGTAATTACTGAGATGACTGTAAGCATTCAAGAGACCTGCTTTAGCTCACGACGCAGCTGACAATAAACAAGCTCAGCAACTAAATATGACTTGTCATGCCTTTGTTGGAAAATCTGCAACACAAAGCAGCAGCCTACACGAACTGATTACAGACAGTATTGTAAAGATACTGTGTAGAATATAACAAGTGACTTAAAAACAACCTTTTTTTTGTAGTCTCCTATCATTTTTGAAAACCTATAGGACAGAAAGGAAGTGTTAAATGATGTACTATATGCTCAACATTCATCATGTGTGAGAGACATTTAAAATATTAAACTGAAAACATGCAGATGGTGAAGCACAGTATGAGTTTGGTCTACTTACTTCTGCTCCTATGGACTCTGTGAGCCTGTGTGGTGCAGTATAGCTATGCTTCAAGAGTCTGTTTTTGTTGTCAGCAGGATTTTTTTCACTCCTACATAATTCATAACTCTGTCCTTCACTTTCATATAGTTCTACTTGAATGCAAGTCAACCCCCTTTCACACAGACATAAAAATAGAATTTCGTTTTGAACATCCATTTCCTGGCACACTAAACCTCCTCTGTTACACTGAGTGAAAAACTGAAATCTTTCTGTGGCAAAGATTGGATCAAAATGGAGGTTTGAACAATGTACTGTATAACAATATGATAATCGTACTTTTAAATATTACATTTATACAGCTTTTCAGCAGGTTCAAGGCTTGATAATATCTCCTGTTTTGTATCTTCTATGCAACATTGAAAGGTAAAAATCTTTCACCAACATTAAACAAACCTGTGTTACTGATTAATTCTGCTTGCAACAGTCAGTGTTGAGTAAGTTTTTGCACATTTTTTGCACATCCAGATGGAGTAGTCTGAGTATTTCTGAGTACTGGGATTTCCCTGTGCTGCCATCTCAAAGGTTTACAGAAAACTGCACCAAAACACCCCATACCTCCAACAACAGTTCTCTGGACAGAAATACTCCATACCCCATAGGAATAGATATGCAGAAGGATAGCAGCAAGAGTGAAACTGAAGGTTTGCAAGCTGGTAGAGAGACCTGCCATGAGGTATGGCTTGGAGATGGTGGCACTAACAAAAAGACAGCAGACCGGACTGACTGGAGGTGGCAAAGGTGAAGCGTTTCAGTTGGACAATATCAGCGGGACAGTGTAGGTTAAGCAGTTTGGAGACAAGGCTGAGATGGTTTGGACATGTGTAGAGAAGGAACAGTCCATCTATTGGACAAGGATATGGTAATGTATAGCACTACACTCAAAGTGCTTCATACAACATGCCTCATTCACCCATTCATACAAGTACTTTTTAAGTAGTAGAAAAAGTACTTTGAACATAGTGCTTTCCATCTAACATTCACACTCCGACAGAGTATTTTGCCCAAGTATACTTTGCAATGCAGACTGGAGCAGCAAGCGATCAAAGCACCGATTAGTAGGTGACCTGCTCTACCTCTTGAGCTAAAGCCTGTTGCTGAATAAGGAGCTGCCAGGCAGGAGGAAAAGAGGAACACTACAGAGGATGGTCATGGTTGTAGTGAAGGCAAATTGAGGCAGATGATCCCCTGTGGCAACCCTTAAGGGAGCAGCCGAAAGAAGAAAAAGAAGACAACCCAGTCCAAACTGATTGTGGTGGTGTAATAGTGTGTTAGATATTTTCTTTTAGTACTAACTGAGAATTGTGTAATTGCCAAACCCTGCCTGAGTACCTGAGTAATATTTGCTATTAAAAAAAGGACTTCTTCCTTCCATGCAATAATCTGATCTATTTTTCACTTTGTAAGGGACAGTCCTACCTGACCTTTAACATGGAAACAGGCAGAATGATGTGTGTCAACAATCCAAGTTTTGACATTGTACCATGACCATTTTTAACCTGAGAGATGATGTCAGAGTTTCAAACATGTTTGCTAGGTGAGTTCTGAGTACTGAGATGGACAGCACCTTTGGACCTTTGGGATATAGTGGAACAAGAGGTTTGCAACAGGGTGCTATCACGTCAATATGGACCAAAAAAATAGAAAATATCCTTCCCAGACCTTGGTGAATCAGTGCAACATTTCCAAATGAAAAAGGGGCCTGACCTGGTACTAGGAAGGGAAGGTGTACCTAAATAATTGTGCATATTTGTGTATATATTTGTAATAATTGTCTGGTGACTGCTCTAGAACTAGCTTTAGCATATAGACATAAAACTGTATTCATGTATTGGTACCAAAAGAAAAAGAAAATAATGATTTTCCCAAATGACTTACTGCTTCTTAAAATACTTTAAAGCTTTTATGTGGTCTGCTATTGAGGAGACAGATTTATATTTCAAGATGTCAAAACTTTTAAAAAGAAAACCATCTCATTTTCAGTGATATTTATCTTGTGTCATATGGGATCCACAGTAAGGGCAAAGGTTTTATTTCGAAACGTGCTAACTCAGTCATTGTATGCGATGTGTCTCCAGAATAGGTCAAATCATGTTACTATTAATATTTCAAACATGCTAAATGGAAAAAGATGTTCATATGGTTGCAGTGTCCAAATAGCTATCCCCTTTTCTAATAAGATGATATATATGAAAGACAATTTCCCACATCAGATTGGGTAGATGGCCCTATCTATTACTTGTTGAGCCATTTATCTTACCAGCATTGATGAATTCATTATGGTGACAGTTCTTGTCGGCATAATGAAATGCCACCCAAAAATTGGGTGGTTGAAATGGAGATTACAGATATCTACCCCAATTATTGTAAAAATTCACTTGTTGGGAGATCCATCTTTCTCCTGTAGGCTCATATTACTCAGCATGCTATTGTGTCTGCCATTGCTGAAGGTCTCTTTGACATCTAAATGAGTTTAGAGCACTCCCCCCCTTGAGCACACATTTTTCTTTAATTGTGCCCTTGTACGCAAATAGGAAACTTCAGTTTGAGCTTGCTATCGATCAGACATGTGTCCTGAGTACCAATTAAGATATTATCACAGCACATTGTCAGGTCAGAATAGCTTTTAGCCCTAAATATCAGATTTTTAGACTTAGGCATTAGTTTATTAATACTATTGGCATTATACTATGACAACTCTTCCTAAGATCAGCAGCTTGAGAAAAACGTGGCCTTAATGGGATAGAATGCTGAGTAACAATATTTCCAATATGGGCAAGGCAAAAACAAAACTCATTTAGCAACACAATTCATTGTGTGTCACTTAAAAAGACAAACTGTAGACACCCCAAACACAGTGTTCCTTTACAAGCTCCTTTCACTCCCAATTGCCCAAAGCTGTGAAAGTTTTGATGGGATGTGTGTTGCTGAATTATCGTGCCTACATTCCCCCCCGGGCTTTCATTGCAGGTCTGTGACATGGGCACAGGCATTTAGTGAGACTCCCGAGTGTCACTGGCAGCACAGCAGGACACTGTAAGGCTCCAGAAAACACCATCTATCATTGTCATAAGACCAATCATCCACAACAGCAAGGCCTTTCTTTCAGCAAGAACCATGACACCCATTAAGTGCTCTCACTGACCCCTTTATGGCTCAGGTTTTTTTTCTTTTATCTTCTTTTTTTCTGTGGTTAATATAATTTAATTCTGTCTAGATACTATTTTTGTCAAAACCAGCTTTTGATGAAAATGTTTATAATCTCAGGGCAGAGTTTACATTAGGTGGTAATTGCCTGCTAGATATCAAGCTGTACTTGTGCACTTTGTGATCCAGATAAAAGTCGGGTCAGTCAAAATCACAGTTGTTTGATCATCCTGCTTTGTTCCCCGCCAGATGAGAGATTGTGTCTACGATAAGAGTTATGAGATACTGAATCTTCAATATTTGCCAGCCACTGAAGGCCTTACTGTGATGAGCTTCATGTGGTCAGAATCCTAACAGGAAATAGAAACCATATGAAAAAAGATGATTTCTGTCATAGACAGGAAGATATCTGCAGTTTATGAACAGTTGGAAAGACTGAAATATCTTTGCCACTAGAATTTTGTGTACGCATGTGTGAGTATGTTTTGGCCCTTGATGTACACAAGCAGAAACAGGCAAGCGTTTAAAGTTTGTCAATGTGCCATTATATATATTATATATGTTATTTTCTTACCACAGCTGTTTATTTTATTGTTTTTCTTAAGCTAATATGCTGAAGCTGAAGTTGCTATGTCTGGATATTTAAAATGAAAATGTTTGGCAATGAAAAAAACAAAAAACGGAGTCATGTTCAAGTTAAAATCCACTCGTTGAAGTGCCTAGTGAGCCAAGAAGTTAATTTCAAGCCATGCTAGCAGTACACAAATGAAATAGAGTTTATTTTGGTCAGTTTAAAAGTTTTCATGAGCCTACATTCCTAGCACGCTTGTATTTCACTTTACACAGCCGAGAGCCCAACCATAAAATCCACCTACAAAATGTAAAATTACTGGTCAATCAAATCTGCACATCCTCTATCTCAGTGCACTCATGGTTCTTACAAGACATCACAATTCTTATAGTGCATGCATAGCTCTCTGCCCACACTGCGCCCACGCTACCGGAGCCTGTTAATGCAGATCCCAACAAGGAGTCCTTTTCTCTCTGTGCAGATTATGAAATAGGATGTAAGCTCATTCGGTTTGATGGAGCTTGCTGCTTGGGCTTATGAAGTGAGCTACTGCCTTGGTCAGCCTCTGTGCAAATATGAAAACTGGCTGTACACATCTGGAAGAATCCACCTGCACCTGCGGTTCATTTCAGGGCATGCAGCTGTGTTTCAGATGACCCATGTCAAAACGGCTAACGGGCAACGACATGCTTGAGTTTCTTCAGTTATCCAATCAGAAAACAGTCAGTGCCACGATTTTTGTAAGCCATTTGATTGATTTACTGACATCAGTTTGAACTTTACTTCAAAAATAAATATATTTTATTTCTATTTTCACTTTGTACATTTACATTTTTTGAATCCGTTTCCACGATTTATGATGTTGCCTGAAATTGGAATAAAAGCAACATATAAAATTTTGAAACTGACAATCTGTTATGGATGCAGCAGGGCCTTTCCCTCATTCTTTCTACCAAACACCACTACCCTGCCTATGTGCCAGACTGTTATACCTGTTAATGTGATAGCTACGCAATGGCCCGCTTATCTGAAAGTCACTGAATTACTGGAAACCAAAGGCACTGTTCTGAATTAGATGCCAGCAGTATATTTCATTGTTCCATTGTTTTTTGCATCACCACTTTATTTAACAACATACTAAGCATTTGGAAACTAAGAAGACCAGCTGCTGTAATTATGAAAGCAAACTGTTCAATCATTCTTGCTGGGATTTGAACTACCCAGAATTCCTAGCTCTCTTTTTGGGGGATTTATTTTTAAAGAAATTTTTTACAAGAAATTCTGTTGTTGCAAAGCAAGCGGTTTAACACTGTCAGCTGCAGGTCTTTTGTTTAAACAGTTAAGTCCTTAAGTATCAGTGTCACAGTTTCTGTAATTTTGCCGGTCAAGATGTTAAATGCAGAGCTTCAGCTTCAATTCAAGAAGTTAACAAAAGTATTTCATTGAACTTTTAGGATGTGTAGACATTTTTGTATATAGTTTTCAAAGGCTCAAAACTTAAATGGTCAATATGAGGTTCAAGGAGATGTCAATATCATATCATTAGGTTGGAAACAAACAAACAATTAAAGCAACAAAAATTTATCTAAAAGACAATAACTTTAGTAAAGACCAGATTAACAATCTTTTACATCCTTGAAAAGAAGGAATACACTATCCTGCTCAGCAACACTAAAGGCTTGAATGCTTGCAGAAGACAACCAAATCGCAGATGTTTGCAGAATTATTTCCATGCTGTTAAGAAAAATGACTTCACAACATCTAACCAAGTCAAAAACACTCCTCATGAAGAGGCCGTATCACTGCTGAGGTCTACAGTCAAGAGACGCCATCAGTACATGTAGAGATCTGTTGAAAGAGACTTTACAACAAAGTGCAAATCACTAATTACGCCAAAGAATGAGAAGATTAGACTTAGCTAAAAAACAGCTAAAAGGGTCTGCTTAGTTCTAGATTTTTTTTTGACAGATGAAGTCAAGATTAAGTTGTATCAGAATGATGGGAAGAGAAAAGCATTGAAAAGGAAATAGGCTCGTGATCTGAAGCATGCCAGTGGAACTGGGTCACTAGTGTTTATTGATGATGTGACTGCTGATAGAAGCAGCAGGATACATTTTGAAGCGTACAGAGCTATACTCTATGCTTAGATTCAAACAAACACTGCAAAACTGATGAGACAGAGCTTCCCAGTGCAAATCGGTAATTTATTTATTTATCTATCTAACCTTTATTTAAAAAGGTAGCCCTATTGAGACTCAAATACAAATACAAGAGACACCTGTTTCAGGTAATTACCCAAAGCATATCGCAAAACTGAATGCAAAGAAACTCATAAACAAACAGCAACTGCAGTAAAAAAGCTGACAGTTGGGTTTCTGAATACATACAGTAATTTCCACTTACTGTATCTGTTTATTGTTTTGTTTTTTTATATAACAAAGATCATAGCCTTTCATGATTGGTTTCACAACACAGAGACACATTATTCTTTAACTGATGATATATTTGCACACATACACTTTCATTAGAGATAAGTCAAACAGTCTGTGGGCAGCTGTAGACTCTAAAGAGGTCAAAGCTCCAGGAACACTTGTAGGAGCTTTATTACTTGACCAACATGTTTTGGTCTGTTGACTTGCAGCTATACTGCAGACAGTGCTTTAAATATTGTACATGTTTGAGTAAAGAAAAGTAAAAAATTCCAATGAGAAGAATTTGACACAAAAATATGTGTCTGGTATTCGTATCCACAAAACCAATCAACTGTGTGATTTCACAGAAAATACTCCCCCGACCAGCAATGATTGGTCGTGTGATATAAGGCTGAAAAGGGAGAGACTGGTGTCAAACTTTGGTATGTTTGGTACCTACACAGGAAGAGTATCAATTTGGAGGGGTGCTTCAAGTTTTTCCTCAACCAGTGTTACAAACATCCACTATGAAGGACACTTAAGATTAAAATTGTTTGAAAAAAAAAAAACATGTAAGTAGACTGCTTAACAGGGGGTATGTAATACAAATAAAGCTGAACATATATAGAAAACTGGTTTAGCACCATCCACCTTGGAAGTCGGTGAAGTTGTAGCAGAAACCAGTTCTGGCAGCTCTAGGCTCCCCAGGAAGTTAATATTAAAAAATGGTAATGAGACGTTTCAACCTTTGAATCTTTTGATCCTGATGTAAACTGAACAAAAGCAATATGTTCAGTTGATCACAAACACGTTCCATTGCAATGTATAACTGTTTTGTGCAACAGAAGATTCTTTAGAACAAAAGTATTAGATAAAAGAGCCTTGCTAAGTTGAGTGAAATGTGTACATCAGTCCTAAATGTACGCAAGGCTGGAGAAGACAGCTGTAACGCCCCAAGCTGCAGAAAAAACTACTCTTGTGGTGTCCTTTCCACAGATTTTGCTGTAAGGGTCTGTGTTGAACAGCAGAGCTGGAAAACATCCTCCAGCCTAACAGTCATAAACAGGATTGATGTCCACAACCAAGGCGTTTGACTTTATCCAGTCGAGCTTGAGAGAGATCATTCGGCTTCATTGAACTGCACTGTGGTTTTGATAGAATCTTCCCCCCCCCACAATATTTTCTTTGCCTGTTGCAAGACATTATCACAGGTCGGCGTGCAATGTGAGGATTAAAGGTTTCCTTATATTATTAGTTGAAAACTAACGTTAATTTAAGTCCATACAGATTTTAAATACCTCAGATAGTCTGAGAATCACTGTAGGTTTGTTTGCAAAAAGAAGAATCCATGCAAGCTGGAATATTACACAAATCCTTAAACTGAAAATATCAGTTTATATTGTTGTTCTTTTGTTGTTTGTTTGTTATGTTGTTCAACAACAAAGATAGCATAAATCTGGTTCCCACTAGCATTCACATAAAATTGTAATGATGCTCACATTAATGGGGCTTTAAAAGAGATTTGACTGCATCCCAGTGTTTATTAAACCACTTTAGAATGTGTCTAGCAGTGTGAAGGGAGGTGTTAGCATCAAACAATATTGGGCCATAATGAGGGAATACTGTTTGGACCATAGGATACATCTGGTCCTATAAAATGGCCTCATATTCCTTGGTAGCTACTCATAATGCACTGCAATCATGGGACCTATTGTCTCATGAGCTGGCTGTCTATACTATTATAGGACCCCTGCCATCATGCTAAACAGTCTGCAACAGTCATTGCATTTTGAATGCAGTCTTTCATTTTCTCAAGCCTGAAGCTCATTTAGACTTAGAGAAAAGAAAATAATTTTACTGTTTTTCAGTTGTTCTGATGTTGTGTGTGTGTGTGTTTTAGTTCTGCCTGCTTTGTTAAAACATAATTAATATAACAGCATAGTAATTTCCAGTGTAGCACTTATTCCCCATGCTGTTGTATGTCTATAAATATGTGAAACTGAATTTCAAAACAAATATTTATTTTACTTATATATTTTATTTGCTTTTAATGTGAAGAAAACTTAATGGCATGTAAAATCTAAATCAGCTTTAATTTGATATTGATGTTAGTTATGATTTTATTATTAGTTCTCTTTTTATTTTGAGGTGAGTACAATATTTGTAGATTTTTTTTATTAATTACCCCTCCGTGATTCGCTACCTTATTGTGGTGGAGGGGTTTGTGTGTTCCAGGGATCCCAGGGGCTATGTTGTTGGGGGGCTATTTGCCCCCTGGTAGGGTCTCCCATGGCAAATTGGTCCTGGGTGAGGGACCAGACAAAGAGCGATTCAAAAGACCCCTATGAGAGATCCAGCAAGGGAACAGTTTACCCTACCTGGGATAGGGTTACCGGGCCCCGCCCTGGAGCCAGGCCCGGGGGGGGGGCCCGAGGGCGAGCGTCTGGTGGCGGGGCCTTAGTCCATGGGGCCCGGCCGGGCACTGCCCGAAGAAGGGACACGGGCCCATCCTTCTGCAGGCCCACCACCAGCAGGAGGCGCTGTAGGGGTCGTGTGCTTTGTGAGTTGGGCGGTGGCCAGGAGCGGAGGCCCTGGCGGACCGATCCCCATCTACCGAGACTAGCAATTGGTACATGGAATGTCACCTCTCTGGTGGGGAACCAGTTAGATATGGTCGGGCTCACCTGAACGCACGGCTTGGGCTCTGTAACCAGTCTCCTGGAGAGGGGCTGGACTCTGGCTCAGTCTGGAGTTGCCCCTGGTGAGAGGCGGCGGTCTGGGGTGGGTATCTTGGTATCCCCTCGCCTTGCTGCC